>JAJDFG010000557.1:82500-120000 GCA_021039105.1 Scomber colias
CATTGACTTGTATAGAGACGGTCGCCCCCTGGTGGCCTTTTGATAGAATGCAGCTCTAAGTTACTTCCTGGTTGGCTTCATTTCAGAGGACCAGAACTCCCCGCCTGGTTACTGGACAACGATGGTAATATTGTGGTGTCATGTCTCCCTTCCCTTCTTTCCCCTATGTGTGTTTTTGCCCTCGGACACGTTCTTATGTCTTTGGCATACTTTGTGTAAAATGTAATTTGACAGAGATGGTTTCCTATAAACTTGTGTGACTTACTTAACCCTTAAACAGACAGCGTGCACCAGGAGACTCTTTAAGGAGCATGAAAGGTTAAAGTTAAATGTATATGTGCCTTATATTGGTAGAATTAAAGCTTGTGGTAGGTTTATACTTTAATAAAAATGATAAAATGAGCAGAATGTTTCACTTTACTATGTTAAATAACACATTTAAGTGTTTTTACCATTATGATCATTTTATACCTTAATAAGGGCAAAGCATCCTGGTGGAGATACAACTCATAAAATCCAAAATATATTAAAAATATGAAGGAAATGTTTTAATTTAGGTGTAAATGACATAACCAGTAACATCACATTAGGATTTTTACATCTAATTTTCCATCCTGCCTGTTTAAGGGTTAATAAAAACATTTGATCACAAAAAAAAAGTTTAAAATAAAGTTTAAAGTCTTTTTTATAAATCTACAGAGTTTCCTGAGTGACGTTGAAGCAATGAGGCGTTAAAACATCTGAGATCAGAGACTCTGAGAGACTCTTCAGTCTGTCAACCACTCGACCCCGAACACAAGTACTACTGAAGAGGGTCACACACACACACACGCACACACACACACACTCACACACACACACTCACACACACACACACAGCTGCTGTATTTTGTCTGAAGGGTCAATAGGAGGATTAACTCCTCTGCTGCCGCGGTGACATCATCGCTTCCTGTTGGTCAGCTGATCCACACTTCACATTAAGAGAGGAGACAAGCCGCACAGATCCTCTAAAGACCGAGACAACAAAAGTTTGACCTGCAGACGACCCCGAAGCTCCTCGACCCAAACGAGTCGGCTCGACCTCAAAGAGACCGACTCTGACCTGGAAGTCTCATCACAGCAGAGTCCAGACCGAAGTCAAAACACTTCAACCTTAAAATAAACTTTAACAATTAAAATAAAGTCGACTAAAACTCAACTGATATCACTTAGAACTAAATTAAACTTTAACGAAAACTCAACTGTTCAACAAAAGTTCGTCTCAAAGCAGAAACTACGACGCTCGAAGGAAAACAAAGCAGTTCAGTGTAAAGTTAACGAGGTTTATATCAACTAAACTACATTTAACTCAACTCAACTAAACTTAACTAAACCTCAACTCAATCTGAACTATATTAAATTAAACTAAACCACACTAAACTACATTTAACTCAGTCAACTAAACTCAAACTAAACTAAACCTAAACTAAACTAAACTAAACCTCAACTCAACTAAAACTAAATTAAATCAAACTCAATTAAAACTCAACTCAATCTTAATTAAATTAAACTAAACTATACTAAACTCAAACTATACTTCATTAAAGTAATTTTAATGCAACTAAAACAAATTTAATTCAACTCAAACTCAACCTAAACTAAATTAAATTAATTATTCTTGGGTCAACTAAAACTGTACAGAAACTAAACAAATGTCTCTATATGTCAACTAAACTACATTTAACTCAAGTGAAGTCAACTTAACTCGAACTAAAGGAAACTAAACCAATCTAAACTAAACTGAATTAAACTAAATTAAACTAAACTCAACCTCAACTCAATCTTAACTAAATTAAATTAAATTAAACTCAACTTAACTCAACTCAAACTATTCTTCATTAAAGTAATTTTAATGCAACTAAAACAAATTCAACTCAACTCAAACTCAACCTAAACTAAATTAAATTAATTATTCTTGGGTCAACTCAAACTGTGCAGAAACTAAACACATGTCTCTAACCTAAACTAAAACAAACTACACAAAATGTAATTCAGCTGAAGTCAATTCAAAACAAAGTTAATCTCAACTCAACTCAAACTAAACTAAACTAAATTAAACTAAAACTCAACTCAATCAAAACTAGACTAAATTAAACTAAACCTAACGTGACTCAAACTTAACCTAAACTAAACTAAACTAAACTAAACTAAATTAAACTCAAACTAAACTAAATTACTCAAACTAAACTAAACTAAATTAAACTCAAACAAAACTTAACTCAGACTAAACCTAACTTGACTCAAACTCAACTAAACTAAACTGTGGATTTTCTCTAAATGACTAAAATAACTAAACTAAACTAAATTAAACTAGTTGAGCTGACTAAAGGTTTGTTTAATCCTTCTGGAGCTTTCGTCCCTGTCACATGGTCTTTATCAGCAGATGGACGCTCAACGTCTCCATGGCAACAGGGCAACCTCCGTCTGATGAAGGCTGAGTGAAAGTTCCTGCAGTGAGAAGCGAGTAAGAGGACTTTGAGTTGAGATCAAAGTCAAGTTAAACTGAGTCAAACTTGTAAAGGAGCATTTCTGTCATTTATACATAAATACATCCCAACTCCACCTGAAACACACAGAGCTCCGCCTCCCCATGTATGTTTGATTGACAGGTGATGTTAGAAACAGGAAGTAATGAAGAAGAGGAAGAGGAGGAAGAGGAAGAGGAGGAGGAGGAGGGTGTTTCAGCGTCTGAGCGACAAATATGGCTTCCTGCTGCAGCAATTAGAGCAAGTTTAACACATCTTTGTCTCACTGCAAATTACTGTTCACAGTGCTATTAATTTACCCTGAGAGTGTGTGTGTGTGTGTGTGTGTGTGTGTGTGTGTGTGTGTGTGTGTGGAGGCCTTGCATCCTACTGAGAGTTGCAGCAAATCAACTGCAGATAAATTGTTTCTTTTTCTGGCTCCACTTATCTGAAGCTACCAGACTCACAACTGATTCACTCTGATTTTAACCCTGAGCCTACAACAGAAGATTAATCAGGAAGTGTTTCTGACCCTAACCCTGCTGATCATCAACATGTTCAACGTTATGTTAAAAGAAATGTCCAAAAACTGAAAAACACATTTGTGAATCAGAACTTTGTTTTTTCTTCTTTCCCATTAATCATCTCAGCAGCCCTCACATTTATCTGCTGACCCTTTGGAGGGGCCCCACCCCTAGGTTGGGAACCACTGGACTAAACTAGCTAACTGTATATAAAGTAGTGTAAACTAGCTAACTGTATATAAAGTAGCATAAACTAGCTAACTGTATATAAAGTAGTGTAAACTAGCTAACTGTATATAAAGTAGTATAAACTAGCTAACTGTATATAAAGTAGTATAAACTAGATAACTGTATATAAAGTAGTGTAAACTAGCTAACTGTGTATAAAGTAGTATAAACTAGCTAACTGTATATAAAGTAGTATAAACTAGCTAACCGTATATAAAGTAGTGTAAACTAGCTGACTGTATATAAAGTAGTGTAAACTAGCTAACTGTATATAAAGTAAACTAGCTAACTGTATATAAAGTAGTGTAAACTAGCTAACTGTATATAAAGTAGTATAAACTAGCTAACTGTATATAAAGTAGTATAAACTAGCTAACTGTATATAAATAGTGTAAACTAGCTAACTGTATATAAAGTAGTATAAACTAGCTAACTGTATATAAAGTAGTATAAACTAGCTAACTGTATATAAAGTAGTATAAACTAGCTAACTGTATATAAAGTAGTATAAACTAGCTAACTGTATATAAAGTAGTATAAACTAGCTAACTGTATATAAAGTAGCGTAAACTAGCTAACTGTATATAAAGTAGCGTAAACTAGCTAACTGTATATAAAGTAGTGTAAACTAGCTAACTGTATATAAAGTAGTATAAACTAGCTAACTGTATATAAAGTAGTGTAAACTAGCTAACCGTATATAAAGTAATGTAAACTAGCTAACTGTATATAAAGTAGTGTAAACTAGCTAACTGTATATAAAGTAGTATAAACTAGCTAACTGTATATAAAGTAGTATAAACTAGCTCCACCTCCAGCAGCTACAACAGTAACATGCTGCTCTAACACTGATGCTTCACTATTAATAATCTAATGATGTCATATATAATAATATATCACTACTTTTACTGTAATACTGCATACTACATCACTATAATACTGCAGTACTTTTACTGTAATAGAGTATTAGTGCATTGCAGTATTAGTACTGTAATTGCAGTAAAGTATCTGAGTACTTCTTCCAGTACTGCTGCTGACAGTTTCTACAGAGGATCATGTGACTGTCAAAGGTCGACATTTATCAGCAGAGTTTCTGGATAAGATGAACTTTGGTTTTATTTGCTTGTATTTCAAACACAAACAACAACATGATTAAAATATGAAATGTGTTGCAGGTTTTATTTCATATTGATACAGTATTAAAGCTTTACTGATACAATGATCAATAAAGCTTTAAACACAACAAGCTCCACTCTGGGATCAGAGTTCATTGTTCTCTCCCTTTAAATCTACAGTTTGTAGATGGGTGTAACCAACATGTGACGCAGCACAGAGCTGTCAGGCTGCATTCAGCAGGATCACGTGTTCAGATCTGCTCAAACCTGTTTCATTTATCAGATCAGAACTCAAACTTATTAAACTTATCAGGAAGTGAAGCTCAGACAGTCGTTGCCTCTGAGAGCTGAAATGGCGCAGAAAGATCAGCTGGACCGAGAAACCTTCTCTTGTTCGATCTGTCTGGATCTACTGAATGATCCGGTGACTACTTCCTGTGGACACAGCTACTGCATGAGCTGTATTAAATCACACTGGGATGGAGAGGATCAGAGGAAGATCTACAGCTGCCCTCAGTGCAGACAGGCCTTCACACCGAGGCCTGTCCTGAAGAAAAACACCATGTTAACAGCTTTAGTGGAGCAGCTGAAGAAGACTGGACTCCAAGCTGCTCCCGCTGATCACTGCTATGCTGGACCTGAAGATGTGGCCTGTGATGTCTGCACTGGGAGGAAGCTGAAAGCCTTCAAGTTTTGTCGAACATGCCTGATCTCTTACTGTGAGAATCACCTCCAGTCTCACTTTAAATCAACCAAATTAAAGAAACACAAGCTGGTGGAGCCCTTTAAGAAGCTCCAGAAGAACATCTGCTCTCGTCATGATGAGGTGATGAAGATATTCTGCCGTACAGATAAGAAGTGTATCTGTTATCGGTGCACTATGGATGAACATAAAGGCCACGACACAGTCCCAGCTGCAGCAGAAAGGACTGAGAGGAAGAGAGAGCTCAAGGTGAGTCGACTAAACATCCAGCAGAGAATCCAGGACAGAGAGAAAGATGTGAAGCTGCTTCAACAGGAGGTGAAGGCCGTCAGTCGCTCTGCTGATAAAGCAGTGGAGGACAGTGAGAAGATCTTCACTCAGCTGATCCGTCTCCTCCAGAAAAGAAGCTCTGATGTGAAGCAGCAGATCAGATCCCAGCAGGAAACTGAAGAGAGTCGAGTCAAAGAGCTTCAGGAGAAGCTGCAGCAGGAGATCACTGAGCTGAAGAGGAAAGACGCTGAACTGAAGCAGCTCTCACACACAAAGGATCACAACCAGTTTCTACACAACTACCCCTCAGTGTCACAACTCAGTGAACCTACAGACTCATCCACCATCAATATCCGTCCTCTGAGATACTTTGAGGATGTGACAGCAGCTGTGTCAGAGCTCAGAGATCTACTACAGGACATCCTGAGGGAAAAACGGACAAACATCTCACTGACAGAGACTGAAGTGGACGTTTTACTGCCACAACCAGAACCAGAACCAGAACCAGAGCCCAAGACCAGAGCTGAGTTCTTAAGATATTCACGTGAAATTACTCTGGATCCAAACACAGCAAACACAGAGCTGTTATTATCTGAGGGGAACAGAAAAATTGAATGGACGAGTCAACAACAGTCTTATTCTAGTCACACAGACAGATTTATTAATTATACTCAGGTCCTGAGTAGAGAGAGTCTGACTGGACGTTGTTACTGGGAGGTGGAGTGGAGCGGACGGTTTGGAGTTCATGTAGCATTCGCATACAAGAACATCAGCAGAGCAGGACGTGAATCTGTATTTGGATGTAATGACAAATCTTGGTCTTTATGTTGTTACAATGACAGGTATGAATTTTGGTTCAACAACATTGAAACTCTCGTCTCAGGTCCTGGTTCCTCCAGAGTCGGAGTGTACCTGGATCACAGAGCAGGTATTCTGTCCTTCTACAGCGTCTCTGGAACCATGACTCTCCTCCACAGAGACCAGACCACATTCACTCAGCCTCTCTATGCTGGACTTTATGTTTATTATGATGGATCCACAGCTGAGTTGTGTAAACTAAAATAGACAGAAGTCATTTCAGACTTCATGTGTCAGATGTTGTAATTCTTCATGTTTTTGTCTCCATGTTTCTGAGCTGCTCAGAGATCAGCTGACATGCTAATAGGGATATTCAACACTTTATTAACTTGATGTATGTGTTGTTGATATAATTTTTTAATTATATTATTTTGCGTCATACAAATAAAAATTGATTGATTGATTATATAACGTGTTTCTAAGGTGTATGGGGCCAAGCACAATAACCTTAAGGCATGTTTGTAGTTTGGTTGACTGGTTACTTTCACCAGGCTTCATTGATAGCTATAATTGAGTATCGTCTGCATAACAATGGGAATTGTACATTATGTTTAATTGACATTATCAGTTTCTTTAAATGTGACTTTTTCCTGTGTGTTTTTATCCATGGAGGCTCTCACTGCTCATCACCATGTTTTTAACCTTCACTGACATTTCTTCAGATGAAATGTGAACTTCTCTTTGTTCTAAATGTTAGTTTCATGTTTGTATTGATGTATTTGTGTCTGTTGTTTCTCAAACAGAGAAAACAGCAGAACTTCCTTCATCACAGATATTTTGTTCTCATCACTTTGTAAATTCATAAAGAAATGTTCAATCAAACTGTAATGATCATGATAATAATCATTAATGATGTTCTTGTACATAGCTGACATTCTGGGTTAAACTAACTGACTGTGTGGATGAAGTCAATCTGAACATGAAATCATTGATCACACTTTACTGATTGGATGTGTCAACAATCTGAAGCTTCAATAATCAATAAAGATGATTTTTATCAACAGTGATCAAAGTGTTTTCTTCTCATTCAAAGCTTGTGTACTTTTACTGTAATACTGCATACTACATCACTCATAATACTGCAGTACTTTTACTGTAATACTGCATACTACATCACTATAATACTGCAGTACTTTTACTGTAATACTGCATACTACATCACTATAATACTGCAGTACTTTTACTGTAATACTGCAGTACTCTTACTTGTAATACAGTATTAGGACATTGCAGTATTAGTACTTTTACTGCAGTAAAGTATCTGAGTACTTCTTCCAGTACTGCTGCTGACAGTTTCTACAGAGGATCATGTGACTGTCAAAGGTCGACATTTATCAGCAGAGTTTCTGGATAAGATGAACTTTGGTTTTATTTGCTTGTATTTCAAACACAAACAACATGATTAAAATATGAAATGTGTTGCAGCTTTTATTTCATATTGATACAGTATTAAAGCTTTACTGATACAATGATCAATAAAGCTTTAAACACAACAAGCTCCACTCTGGGAGCAGAGTTCATTGTTCTCTCCCTTTAAATCTACAGTTTGTAGATGGGTGTAACCAACATGTGACGCAGCACAGAGCTGTCAGGCTGCATTTATGACTGAATCACGTGTTCAGATCTGTTCAAATTGGTTTCACCTGTCAGAAAGTGAAACTCAGACAGTCGTTGCCTCTGAGAGCTGAAATGGCACAGAACGAACAGCTGGACCAAGAAACAATCTCTTGCTCGATCTGTCTGGATCTACTGAAGGAGCCAGTGACTATTCCCTGTGGACACAGCTACTGTATGAGCTGTATTAAAGGATTCTGGGATGGAGAGGATGAGAGGAAGATCTACAGCTGCCCTCAGTGCAGACAGACCTTCAGACCGAGGCCTGTCCTGATGAAAAACACCATGTTAGCAGCTTTAGTGGAGCAGCTGAAGAAGACTGGACTCCAAGCTGCTCCTGCTGATCACTGCTATGCTGGACCTGAAGATGTGGCCTGTGATGTCTGCACTGGGAGGAAGCTGAAAGCCTTCAAGTCCTGTCTGACGTGTCTGATGTCTTACTGTGAGAATCACCTTCAGCCTCATTACACTGTTGGTCAATTTAAAAAACACAAACTGGTCGACCCCTCCAAGACGCTTCAGGAGAACATCTGCTCCCGTTATGATGAGGTGATGAAGATATTCTGCCATACAGATAAGAAGTCTATCTGTTATCTGTGCTCTATAGATGAACATATCATCAATCACTCAATCAATCAATCTTTATTTGTATAGCGCCAAATCACAACAAAGTTATCTCAAGGCACTTTACACATAGAGCAGGTCTAAACCGAACTCTTCAGGTTTTAACTTTAAAGAGACCCAACATTCCCACATGAGCAACAGTGGCGAGAAAAAACTCCCTTTTAACAGGAAGAAACCTCCGGCAGAACCAGACTCAGAAGTGGGCGGACATCTGCCTCGACCGGTTGGGGTAGAGAGGAGAGAAAGGAAGGATAGAGGAGAGAGGCACAATGAAAATCAACAATGGGCCAGATGGTCCGGGACTGGGATCCGTCATCCGGACGTCTACAGGCCCAGATTACCTGTAGGACGAGAAAGCACAGACAACTCCGGGGAAGCAGTTTAGGTTATTGAATACATTAATAGAACATAAGTGTTCATGGATATAGATAGATAGAGAGAGAGAGAGGGAGGAGGAGGAGAGAGAGGCCCGGTGCATCATGGGGGTGGGGGTCCCCCGGCAATCTAAGCCTATGGCAGCATAAGTTAAGAGCTCTAGGAGCCCTAACTATAAGCTTTATCAAAAAGGAAAGTTTTAAGCCTACTCTTAAATGTAGGGAGGGTGTCTGCCCCCCGGACCAAATCTGGAAGATGGTTCCACAGGAGAGGAGCCTGATAGCTGAAGGCTCTACCTCCTGTTCTACTTTTAGAGATATTAGGAACCACAAGTAGACCTGCATGCTGGGAGCGCAGTCTTCTAGTAGGTACATAAGGTACTATCAGTTCTTTGAGATATGATGGGGCCTGACCATTGAGAGCTTTGAAGGTGAGGAGGAGGATTTTGAATTCTATTCTGAATTTTACGGGAAGCCAATGCAGCGAAGCCAAGATGGGAGTAATATGATCTCTCTTTCTAGTTTTTGTCAGAACACGGGCAGCTGCATTCTGGACCAGCTGGAGAGTCTTTAGAGACTTGTTAGGACAGCCTGATAATAATGAATTACAGTAGTCCAGCCTAGAAGTAACAAATGCATGGACTAGTTTCTCAGCATCATTTTGAGACAGGATATGTCTAATTTTTGCAATATTACGCAGATGAAAGAAGGCAGTCCTTGAAATTTGTTTTATGTGGGAATTAAAGGACAGATCCTGATCAAATATAACTCCTAGGTTCCTTACAGTGGAGCTGGAGGCCAGAGTAATACCATCCAGAGTAATTATGTCGTTTGATAGTGAATTTCTAAGGTGTTTAGGGCCAAGCACAATAACTTCAGTTTTTTCTGAGTTTAATAACAGGAAGTTGCAGGTCATCCAGGCCTTTATGTCCTTAATGCATGTTTGTAGTTTAGATAATTGGTTAGTTTCATTAGGCTTTATTGATAGGTATAATTGAGTATCATCTGCATAACAATGAAAATTTATTGAGTGATTCCGGATAATGTTTCCTAAAGGAAGCATATATAAGGAGAATAGTATTGGTCCAAGCACTGAGCCTTGAGGAACACCATATCTAACTTTTGTTTGCATGGAGGATTTATCATGAACATTTACAAACTGAAATCTATCAGATAGATATGATTTAAACCATTTCAATGCGGTTTCTTTAATGCCAATTAAATGTTCAAGTCTCTGCAGCAGGATTTGATGATCAATAGTGTCGAAGGCAGCACTAAGATCTTCCAGGACGAGGACAGAGAGAAGTCAATTGTCTGATGAGGTTAAAAGGTCATTTGTAACTTTTACCAGTGCTGTCTCTGTGCTATGATGAGCTCTAAATCCAGACTGAAAATCCTCAAATAAACTGTTACTATGGAGAAAGTTACACAGCTGATTAGCAACTGTTTTCTCAAGGATCTTAGAGAGAAAGGGGAGGTTAGATATCGGCCTATAGTTGGCTAGAACCTCTGAATCAAGAGTAGGCTTTTTAAGAAGTGGTTTAATTACAGCTACCTTAAAGGACTGTGGTACATAACCTGTCACCAAAGACAGATTAATCATATCTAACAAGGAAGTGCTAACTGAGGGGAATACTTCCTTGAGCAGCCTAGTTGGAATCGGGTCTAAGAGACAAGTTGATGGTTTCGATGAAGTAATCATTGAAGTTAATTCTGTAAGGTTGACTGGAGAGAAGCAGTCTAAAGTATCAGGTTTAACAGCGATGTCTAGGTATTCTGTGTTAGAAGATGAATCAGAGTTTATTGAGGGCAAGAGGTGATTGATTTTGTCCCTAATGGTTACAATTTTATCATTAAAGAAACTCATGAAGTCATCACTACTGAGAGTTAAAGGAATACATGGATCAGTAGTATTGTGGCTCTTTGTCAGTTTAGCCAAAGTACTGAAAAGAAACCTTGGACTGTTT
The DNA here is from genome assembly GCA_021039105.1 of Scomber colias. NCBI lineage: Eukaryota > Metazoa > Chordata > Actinopteri > Scombriformes > Scombridae > Scomber > Scomber colias. The sequence goes on from JAJDFG010000557.1 coordinate 93,282, forward strand.
TTATTCTCCTCTATCAGTGATGAGTAGTAGGCGACTCTGGCGTTACGGAGGGCCTTCTTATATGCTTTAAGACTGTTTTGCCAGGCTAAGTGAGATTCTTCTGATTTAGTAGAACGCCATAGTCTTTCTAATTTTCGTGAAGTTTGCTTTAATTGTCTGGTTTGGGAATTGTACCATGGAGCTGTTCTCTGTTGTTTAATTACCTTCTTTTTTAGAGGGGCGATGGAGTTCAGAGTTTTTCTCAGTGAGTCTGCAGCACTATCAACAACACAGTCAATCTGGGGGGGACTAAAGTCAGAATAAGTCATCTCGGTTGTATTGAGACATGGTATTGAGTTCAGTACTGATGGAATTATTTCTTTAAATTTAGTGACAACACCATCAGACAGACATCTAGTAAGAACATGTTTGTCTAACGGCGTATAGTCCAGTAATAGGAATTCAAACGTTATTAAATAATGGTCAGATAAAGAAGGATTATGAGGGAAAACTATTAAATGTTCAACTTCAATACCATATGTCAAAACAAGGTCAAGGGTGTGGTTATAACAGTGAGTGGGTTCATTCACATTTTGAGAGAAGCCAATTGAATCCAATAAAGCAATAAATGCAGTGTTAAGGCTGTCATTATCAACATCCACATGAATGTTAAAGTCACCTACTATAAGTACTTTATCAGTACTCAGGACCAAATTTGATAAAAACTCTGAAAAGTCAGATAAAAATTGGGCATACGGGCCAGGAGGACGGTATATTACAACAAATAAAACTGGCTGTAAAGTTTTCCAGGCTGGATGAGAAAGACTGAGAACAAGACTTTCGAATGATTTGTAACTAAGTTTAGGTCTGGGGTTGATTATTAGGTCTGAGTTAAAAATGGCTGCAACTCCACCTCCTCGGCCGGTATCTCGAGGAATGTGAGTATTAATGTGACTAGGGGGTGTGGATTCATTTAGGCTGGTGTATTCATCCTGGCGCAGCCAAGTTTCAGTGAGACAGAATAAGTCAATATGATGATCTGATATTATGTCATTGATTAATACACCTTTAGAGGAGAGAGATCTAGTGTTTAAGAGTCCACATTTAACTCTCTTATTTTGATTCATTACTGAAGTGGTATTAATTTTAATCAGATTTTTGTGAATAGCTCCTCTATTTGAAGCTGAATTAACTGGTTTAGGTGGTCGGGGGACAGACACAGTTTCTATATGTAATTGGGTGGGTAACTGCTTTAATGGAAGCGCAGAGGAGCGTGTAAGACTGCAGCTCTGTCTCCTAGTCTGGACTCTGAGTTGTCATGGGTTTGGGTCAATAAATTCGGCCATGTTGCTAGATAAGAGAGCAGCTCCATCCAAAGTGGGATGTATGCCGTCTCTCCTAATCAGACCAGGTCTTCCCCAGAGGGGAAGACCTGGTCTGATTAGAGGCCACGACACAGTCCCAGCTGCAGCAGAAAGGACTGAGAGGCAGAGAGAGCTCGAGGTGAGTCGACTAAACATCCAGCAGAGAATCCAGGACAGAGAGAAAGATGTGAAGCTGCTTCAACAGGAGGTGAAGGCCGTCAGTCGCTCTGCTGATAAAGCAGTGGAGGACAGTGAGAAGATCTTCACTCAGCTGATCCGTCTCCTCCAGAAAAGAAGCTTTGATGTGAAGCAGCAGATCAGATCCCAGCAGGAAACTGAAGTGAGTGGAGTCAAAGAGCTTCAGGAGAAGCTGCAGCAGGAGATCACTGAGCTGAAGAGGAAAGACACTGAACTGAAGCAGCTCTCACACACAGAGGATCACAACCAGTTTCTACACAACTACCCCTCAGTGTCACAACTCAGTGAACCTACAGACTCATCCAGCATCAATATCCATCCTCTCAGATACTTTGAGGATGTGACAGCAGCTGTATCAGAGCTCAGAGATAAACTACAGGACATCCTGAGGGACAAATGGACAAACATCTCATGGTCAGTAACTAATGTGGACGTTTTACTGCCACAACCAGAGCCCAAAACCAGAGCTGAGTTCTTAAGATATTCACGTAAAATCACTCTGGATCCAAACACAGCAAACACATGGCTGTTATTATCTGAGGGGAACAGAAAAGTAGAATGGACGAAACAACATCAGTCTTATTCTAGACACACAGACAGATTCACTGATCGGTATCAGGTCTTGAGTAGAGAGAGTCTGACTGGACGTTGTTACTGGGAGGTGGAGTGGAGAGGAAGGATGTGGGGAGGAGTTTGTGTAGCAGTGGCATACAAGAACATCAGCAGGGAAGAAAGTGAATCTCGATTTGGACATAATGACAACTCTTGGTCTTTACGTTATTTCAAAAACAGGTGTGAGTTTTGGTTCAACAGCATTAAAACTCCAGTCTCAGGTCCTTGTTCCTCCAGAGTCGGAGTGTACCTGGATCACAGAGCAGGTATTCTGTCCTTCTACAGAGTCTCTAAAACCATGACTCTCCTCCACAGAGTCCAGACCACATTCACTCAGCCTCTCTATGCTGGACTTGGTATTTCTAGTTCTGAATCCACAGCTGAGTTGTGTAAAGTGAAATAGACAGAAGTCATTTCAGACTTCATGTGTCAGATGTTGTAATTCTTCATGTTTTTGTCTCCATGTTTCTGAGCTGCTCAGAGATCCGCTGACGCTAATAGGGATATTCAACACTTTATTAACTTTATGTATGTGTCGTTTATATTATTAATTTCTTTAAATGTGACTTTTTCCTGTGTGCTTTTATCCATGGAGGCTCTCACTGCTCATCACCATGTTTTTAACCTTCACTGACATTTCTTCAGATGAAAATGTGAACTTCTCTTTGTTCTAAATGTTAGTTTCATGTTTGTATTGATGTATTTGTGTCTGTTGTTTCTTAAACAGAGAAAACAGCAGAACTTCCTTCATCACAGATATTTTGTTCTCATCACTTTGTAAATTCATAAAGAAATGTTCAATCAAACTGTAATGATCATGATAATAATCATTAATGATGTTCTTGTACATAGCTGACATTCTGGGTTACACTAACTGACTGTGTGGATGAAGTCAATCTGAACATGAAATCATTGATCACACTTTACTGATTGGATGTGTCAACAATCTGAAGCTTCAATAATCAATAAAGATGATTTTTATCAACAGTGATCAAAGTGTTTTCTTCTCATTCAAAGCTTGTGGAGAAAATGTGAAACTACAATGAGAGTTTATTAAAGTTCACATAATAATACTGCAGTACTTTTACTGTAATACTGCATACTACATCACTATAATACTGCAGTACTTTTACTGTAATACTGCATACTACATCACTATAACACTGCAGTACTTTTACTGTAATACTGCATACTACATCACTATAATACTGCAGTACTTTTACTGTAATACTGCATACTACATCACTATAATACTGCAGTACTTTTACTGTAATACTGCATACTACATCACTATAATACTGCAGTACTTTTACTGTAATACTGCATACTACATCACTATAATACTGCAGTACTTTTACTGTAATACTGCATACTACATCACTATAATACTGCAGTACTTTTACTGTAATACTGCATACTACATCACCCATAATACTGCAGTACTTTTACTGTAATACTGCATACTACATCACTATAATACTGCAGTACTTTTACTGTAATACTGCATACTACATCACTATAATACTGCAGTACTTTTACTGTAATACTGCATACTACATCACTATAATACTGCAGTACTTTTACTGTAATACTGCATACTACATCACCCATAATACTGCAGTACTTTTACTGCAGTCGACATTAAGAGTTTCTGGATAAGATGAACTTTGGTTTTATTTGCTTGTATTTCAAACACAAACAACATGATTAAAATATGAAATGTGTTGCAGGTTTTATTTCATATTGATACAGTATTAAAGCTTTACTGATACAATGATCAATAAAGCTTTAAACACAACAAGCTCCACTCTGGGATCATATTTCCTTATTTCCTCCCGTCAGATCTACAGTTGGTAACCAACATGTGACGCAGCACAGAGCTGTCAGGCTGCATTTACTGCAGAATCACATGTTGTTCAGATCAAAGTTCAAACTTATTAAACTTATTGGGAAGTGAAACTCAGACAGTCGTTGCCTCTGAGAGCTGAAATGGCGCAGAACGATCAGCTGGACCAAGAAACAATCTCTTGTGTGATCTGTCTGGATCTACTGAAGGATCCGGTGACTACTTCCTGTGGACACAGCTACTGTATGAGCTGTATTAAAGGATTCTGGGATGGAGAGGATGAGAGGAAGATCTACAGCTGCCCTCAGTGCAGACAGACCTTCAGACGGAGGCCTGTCCTGAAGAAAAACACCATGTTAGCAGCTTTAGTGGAGCAGCTGAAGAAGACTGGACTCCAAGCTGCTCCTGCTGATCACTGCTATGCTGGACCTGAAGATGTGGCCTGTGATGTCTGCACTGGGAGGAAGCTGAAAGCCTTCAAGTCCTGTCTGACGTGTATGATCTCTTACTGTGAGAAACATCTAAGGCTTCATTATGAATCACCAGCATTTAAAAAACACAAGGTGGTCAACCCCTCGAACAATCTCCAGGAGAACATCAACTCTCGTCATGATGAGGTGATGTAATGCAGTACTTCTACATTGCTGCATTTCTCTTTCCATCTTTATTCTCTTCCTCTTTCTCTCTTTAATTTTGACAGTTTTTTTCCTCTTTAAAATTTGATCTGTTTCTCCTCCATAAAGTCTCTCATTAAAGTTAATCACAGGCTTTATTATATCACTACCTGCCATTAAAAGTAACATATTTACCAGTGGGGTGTGTGTGAGTGAGTGTGTGTGTGTATGTGTGTGTGTGTTCGTGTGTGTTCGTGTGTGACACATAGACTGTATATAAGAAAGGTGTGACAGGGTAAATGGTAAACGGACTGTACTTATATAGCACCTTTCTAGTCTTTACAACCACTCAAAGCGCTTTACATTACATGTCAATGACCCATTCACACACATTCATACACTGATGGCAGGAGCTACCATGCAGGGTGCCAACCTGCTCATCAGGGGGAATTTAACCATTCATTCTCATTCATACACCGCAGGCGCAGCAATGGGAGCAATTTGGGGTGAACTGTCTTGGAGGAGCCGGGAATCGAACCGCCGGGAATCGAACCGCCAGGAATCAAACCACCGGGAATCAAACCACCGGGAATCGAACCGCCAGGAACCAACCTGCTGGGAATCGAACCGCCGGGAATCGAACCGCCGGGAATCAAACCACCAATCTTCCAATTAGAGAACGAACGCCCGACATCCTGAGCGACAGCCACCAGGGCAGGACAAGCAGTGGGCAGGGATGTCAAAATCGCATCAGGAGTGACACAAAGTCTATCATCATCATCCTCGCCATCGTCGTCATCGCCCTCATCATCATCGTCCTCATCTTACTAAGCAGCTAATCACCTGTCCAGGTGTGAGTAGCAACACAGGTGAGAAATTATTCATTTTGATTACTTTTTACGACAAGACAAAAAACCTGAAATAATAAATTAAATGACACAAATGGTTAGAAAACAGTTACAGAAAACATGTGAAAAGGTTGATAACTATGCAGTACTGAATTGTGGAGAAGGAGCCTTAAACAGTTTCACATCATTCAAATTTGGCAGGGTGGTTAACAACACACTTTTCTGTGGTATGTTGAACTCAGAATACATATTTATTCTTACTTTACACAGACTTTAAGTGAATACTTTTCTTACTACAACATCTAACTGCACTGTGTAAATACTGCATGATCATATGGAGCACCAGGTTGACACTAATACATTATGAATATGCTTTATTCTCAATTTTAAGTGATGGTCCGGCGTAATTTCGACATAGCGTCATATGCACCATGACGTCTATCTAAACAACGCATCAGCCCTTTTTTTTCATTTGGTCAGGAATTGGTGGAGTTAGAGCCGTCAGCCGAATGTCTTAGTACAGGCACTAACAGGACCACCAGTGTATCTGGTAAATGACTCCACTAATAATGCCTGGATTGTTATCAAACTTATACAGTAGTACAAATAGGCTCTCTACTCATAAATCGTTGCATTGGAAAGTTTGTAAGTACACCAGGAGTTTATTAAAATACACTTTCCTGATGGCTTATACTCTGCTGCTACTGCTCATCGAAATCTTCTATTGATAAATGTTGAATCTTTTTATACCACAAATCATACAACTACAATACAATATAATTATTTTGTCGACAGTAAACATGAATTAATCACTCCATTCAAATGAATTAGCTCAGTTAACTGGCAAAACAGGAATTAGCCAATCACAAAAAAGTAGCTCAGTTTCTGCCCAGCGACAGGTTGCTAAGGCCCTACGGTTGCTAAGGGCAGCTAAGGCCATACGGTTGCTACGGTGATGTGAGAATCTGCTTAGAAAAAAATTCTCAAAATGACCCAGAATTTAGCTTCTGACAAGGTCCCGAACAATTGCAAACTGTGAGAAAACCGTAACTCCTGTCCAAAAACCGAAAACACCGTGAGAGACACAGAAGCCGGCAGATTCTGACAGTGTTTATTTTATTCACATATTCCTTAAAATGAGTGAGTAAGCTCAGTGTGAACACAGAGTGAGATTCTTTTGAAAAGAAAAGACGATTACATTAGGGTTAATGGGGAGTGAGACAGGTATTGCCGCCGGTCTCGGCCCCCTCGTTTAAATTTTGTGCAGACCTCGCCTGTTAAAGTCACATTTTATGAATCCCAACACCCATGTCTACATTTTGACTAATAATTATTTGTCACCTTTTCACAGTTTGGCCGTGAGCTCGAGTTAAAAATAAAAATTAAGATTATTTTTTACTGCTTCTCTCACTCAAGCCAACTGCCGCTTCCACTCTAACTTAGAAGAAAAAGTGATTTCCACTCCTCGTTTGACTGCTCATAGTTTGAAAAGTTTACATTTTATGTTAAAACAGTTTGGTGTTTTGGAGAGAGCACAAGTTTTCCTCCGTTTTAAAGTTTGAATCATATTTCTACGTGCAGGTATGAGAGAGCTAGGTGGCTCAGAAAAAGGTAACATTTTGTGGTTTTAAAAAAAATTCCCATTTATTTCCAATGGACAATTTTCCAGTTTTTTTTTTTTTGGGAATAACTTTGGGAAAAAATTTGAATTTCAACACCAAAAGTCAGAGCACCTCTTTCCTGATTGAGCCGCACGTTTTGATGTATATATTGTCCTGAGGCATTAATGATATAAACTAAACTAAATAAAATAAACAATACAATGAAATCAAGTAAAATGATATAAAGTTAATAAAATAAAATATAATAATAATGTGTGTGGCCACTATAATAAATAAAATATTAAATATATCATTAATTACAGGTGCACTTATTTTGTAGTGTACTAATCAGTCCCTCCAGGATTTCGCAGGATTTTTTTCTGATTGTTGCCTAAAATGTCTGATTTTGCGGCAGCATTAAAAAAAAATTGCGGTAAATGTTGCGATGTTTTAAACACTTTAGTTGCTATTAAATTGCGGGAGACAGTGAAAGTTGCCAAAAAAAAAAGTTGTAGTTTTGTTCTGAATAATTAAAAATCAAAGTATTTTTTTCTAGGGAGAACATAAACTGCATTTTGCTTTGTTCCAAGTAAGTAAGGCCGAGGATTACACCAGATGACAATATTTATCTCCCTCACAGACACATGCACACACAACACACACAGACACAGACACACAGAATTAGTTGAGTTTACTATTTTTTATGAGTTTAGTATTTTTTGCCAACCTCACCCAAGTTTTACCGTCATTCTCTCGTCCACTAAAACATGGAACTCACGGAAAGCACCGATGATTGGTCCAAGTTGCGGTAAAGTTGCGGTGATTGTACAAAATTGCAAGGCCCACACATAATCACGCGGATTGGTTGAATTTGCGTTAATTGTTGCGACATCGTGAATTCCTGGAGGGACTGAATAAAACTCAACACACTCAAAACACAGTAACATCCTCTCAATTAAAGTCATTTAACAGTAAATTTAACACCTTATTGCTTCATATTAATACAACATATTAAAAATAAAGCTTCACATATAACATATAATATAATATATGTTTTAATTACACGTTAAAAACCTCATCATCATCATCATCATCATCATCATCGTTGTTGTTGTTCCAGCTGTTTTACTTGAGCCTGAACATGTGTCTCCTGCGTCTGCTGACCGGAGAGGATCAGCGGCCTCCTGCTGAGCGCTCCCAAAGAAGACGGGAAATCTTTGAAAAGTGAAACAAAAGAAAGGAAACGCAGAAAGGAAGTAAGGAAGGATGGAAGGATGGAAGGAGGAGGACGACAGCGGCTTAAAGACTTTTAGGGAATAAAACTGTTTAACCTCTGCTGACCTGCTGCCGCTGATTAAAGGAAGATTCCACCTTTTTTTTTTTTACCCCCTTCTCTCTTTTTCCTGTTGACCTGCTGTTTGCCCGGCCCACCTCTTAACCCCCCGACACACACACACACACACACACACACACACACACACACACACACACACACACACACACACACACACACACACACACCTGCTGAGTCTTTGGACTGTGTTTCCTGTGTGTTTCTGTGTGTGTGTGTTTGTTGTGTCCTGCTGATGTGTGTGTGACCTGCTGTTTGTGTGTGTGTGTGACCTGCTGATGTGTGTGTGGTTGTGTGTGTGTGACCTGCTGTTTGTGTGTGTGTGTGTGTTTGTTGGGTCCTGCCGTGCCACTGACCTGCTGTTTGTGTGTGTGTGTGTGTGTGTGACCTGCTGTTTGTGTGTGTGTGTGTGTGTGTGACCTGCTGTTTGTGTGTGTGTGTGTGTGTGTGTGTGTGTGTGTGTGTGACCTGCTGATCACTAATTAGCAGCTTTGTCTCTCTCTACACTACGCCTCTCCACACACACACACACACACACACACACACACACACACACACACAGGAGGTGGTCTGTGTGTGTTTGTGTTTGCAGGTGAGCTGTTGTTCTTTTACTCTTTCCTCTTTCCTCCTCCTCCCCCTCCTCCTCTTCCTCCTGTCTTTTATTCATCCCTTCATTTCTCCACCTCCTCCACCTCCTCCTCCCCCTCCTCCCCCTACTCCTCTTCTTCCTCCTGTCCTTTATTCATCCCTTCATCTCTCTTCCTCACATTCTCTGTTAGGGTCAAACTTTCAGGTCAAACTTTGCACCTGTTCCTCCTTCCTTCCCTCCATCTTTCCTCTCTTTCATTCATTTCATTCCTACCTATCTTCCTTCCTTCCTCTCCTTCCCTCTCTGTTCTCTTTCCCTCTTCCCTTCATCCCTACCTCCCTTTTTAGCTTTCTTCCCTCCCTACTTCCTTTCTTACCTTCACCCCTTCCGACCTGTCTTTCTTCCTCCTTCCTTCCTTGCTTTTTCCTCCTTCCTTCCTTTGTTCCATCCCTCCCTCCTTTTCTAACTTGTTTGTTTTTTTCTCTCCCTCCTTTCCTCATTCTTTTCTTCTTTCTCACCTTGCCTGCTTCTTTTTTCTTCCTTCCTTCCTCCTTCTCTCATCCTTCGTTCTGTTTTCTTTCCCTCTTCCCTCCATCCCTATCTCCCTTTTTAGCTTTCTTCCCTCCCTATTTCCTTTCTTACCTTCACCCCTTACCTCATTCCTTTCTTCCTTCCTCCTTCCCTCTCTGCTTTCTTTCCTCCTTCCTTCCTTCCTTTTCTAACTTGTTTGCTTTTTTCTCTCCCTCCTTCTTTCTCACCTTACCTACTTCTTTTTTCCTAATTCTCTCCTTCCTCTCTTCTTTCTTCTCTTCCCTCCTCCCATCCTTCCTCCTTCTCTCCATCCTTCTTTGTTTTCTTTTTAGCTTTCCTACTATTCCCTTTCTTCACTCCTTACCTCATTCCTACCTGTCTTGCTTCCATCCTTCTTTCCTTCCTTCTATAACTTCTCTCCCTCCTTCCCTCGACCTTCCCTTTCTTCTCACCCTCCCTGCTTCTTTTTTCCTAATTCTCTCCTTCCCTCCTCCCATCCTTTCTTGCTTCCTTCCTTCACTCCTTTCCACCCTTCCTTCCCTGCCTCCTTTTGTCCTTCTTTGCACCCTTGCTCCCATCCCTCCTTCCTTTTCTAACTCTCTTATTTCCTTTCTTGCTTCCTTCACTCCTTTCCATCCTTCCTTCCCTGCCTCCTTTTGTCCTTCTTTGCACCCTTGCTTCCATCCCTCCTTCCTTTTCTAACTCTCTTCTTTCCTTTCTTGCTTCCTTCCTTCCATCCAGCCTTCCTTCTTTCCATCCTTCCTTCCTTGCCTCCTTTTGTCCTTCTTTGCACCCTTGCTCCCATCCCTCCTTCCTTTTCTAACTCTCTTCTTTCCTTCCATCCAGCCTTCCTTCTTTCCATCCTTCCTTCCCTGCCTCCTTTTGTCCTTCTTTGCACCCTTACTTCCATCCCTCCTCCCCCCCTTTCTTTCCTTCCTTCCTTCCTTCCTTCTCTCCTCTCTCACAGCTGACTGATCTTTCCTGCTGTCTCATTATTTGTTTCTCTTTAGTGCGAACTCACTGTGTGTGTGTGTGTGTGTGTGTGTGTGTGAGAGTGTGTGTGTGTGTGTGTGTGTGTGTGTTTCAGTGTGTGTGTGTGTGTGTGTTTCAGTGTGTGTGTGTGTGTGTTTCAGTGTGTGTGTGTGTGTGTCCGGGGGTTAAACCCACAAGCCCGCTGGGTGTCTCTTCTTCTTTTGTGGTGGCAGACAAAGCGCTGTCCTGCCGTTCTTCTTCTCTGGAACGGTGGAGCGCGGCGGCCGAGCTGTCAGCGTTTGACGAGGTCAGAAAAACACTCGACTGACATGAGTCCAAATACCAAGACCTTCATCATCACCATCATCATCATCACCATCGAGACAAAGAAGACCAATTACAACAATAAAAGCATACAAAGTAAATTAAAGTAAAGTAAAAACAATGTAGAGAAAAATAGAAAAACAAGAATCATCTTTTTCTTCTTCAGCAGCTCTCAGGACTTTTATTTTGAAATATTTTTTATGGATTCAATTAAAATTCATGAGATAATACTGAAAGAGTAAATTCTTCTAAAGGCCTGCAGGCTGCACATGAACACACACACACACACACACACACACACACACACACTCTGCCTGGTGTCTGATGCTCTGTTGTTTTGGATGCAGGTGGAGCTCAGACGGTCCTACCTGGACCTGGACTTGAACCTGGACCTGGACCTGGACCTGGACCTGAACCTGGACCTGGACCTGGACCTGTACCTGTACCTGCCTCTCTGGGTCTGCAGCAGTACCTGGACCTGGACCTGGACCTGGACCTGGACCTGCCTCTCTGCACATGAACTTCACTGCAGTCGACTATTCAGATCAAACACTTTGTGATTTAGTAAATAGTGACGACTTCCTGTCAACACACTTTAGATTTGACACTTTTAACACAGCTGATGCTCTGATGCTTCCTGTTGGACACATCCCACTAATGAAATGTTTATTCTAGTTTATTTATTGTACTAAAGCACTTTATAGTCACATTCATATTGATTCTTTATCTTTGCACTAAATGTCTGATTGATATAGTTTGATGTACAGTTGTTGTGTTATATGAGTCTTGTAAGGTTTAATATAATGCATTATTATTATTATTATTATTATTATTATTATTATTATTATTATTATTTAGTTTTGAGGTAAATAAATTATTTTTTGATTGAATATCTGTGTGAGGCCTCCCTTCACCTTCAGTTTCTGGTTCCTTTTACTCAATAAAACCAATAAAACCAATAAAAGAGGAAATAGGAGAAACTGACCAGGAGAGAACAACTTGGTGGTTTCTGTTCAACATGAACGGGTCATTTTCAGATCACAGCTGTTAACAGGAAGTTATAATAAACTTTATAGTTATTGTTCTTAATGTGGAGACTTTTACATCCTATAATCATCCATCCTCTCTCAATTCTGTCTTTTCTCTTTTTCCTGTCTTCCTTGCTTGTCGTCATTTCCTCTTCTTCCTCCTCTCCTTCTATCCTCTTCTTTCCTCTCCTCCTCTCCGCTCTCCTCTTCTCCGCTCTCCTTCCTCTCCTCTCCTCTCCCCTCCCCTCCTCTTCTTCCTCTCTCTTCCTCTCCTCTTCCTCCTCTCCTCCCCCTCTTCATCTCCTCTCCTCTCTTCTCATCTCCTCCTACCCTCCTTTCCTCCTCTCTCTTCCTCCCTTCCTCATCTCCTCTCCTCTCCTCTCATCTCCTCCTCTCCTCCTCTCCTCCTCTCTCCTACTCCTCTCTCCCCTCCTCTCTTCCTCCTCTCCTCTCCTCTCCTCCCCCCCCCCCCCCCAGCAGAGTAGGATTAGTGTTGCTCTGACTGGTTAAGGTGTTGCAGGAGGAAACAGACAGTAAGAGGATTAACACTCTGCTCTGTGAGACATTCCTCTCAACAAAATCCTCTTTTCTCTTTTTCTCTTCTGTTCTTACTTTAATACTTCGAGTCTCGACTGAAACATTAAAGTTCACAGAAAATGTGACAAGTTCAAATAGCATCAGCTGATCCGGTCAGCGGAGATTAGAGAGACAATAAAACCGCTCTGCACAAACATGGAGGGAGGAGAGGCCGATTTTAACTTCTTAATGAGAAAACCTGAGATATTTAAATCACGACAGCTTTAAAACTAGAATTAAAAGAGTTGTATGTTTGTGTTCATAGAGAGGAAGGAAGGAAGGAAGCAAGGAAGGAAGGACAAATGGAAGGAAGAGAAGGAAGTGAATACAGGCAGGAAAGATGGAGGAAAGGGAAGAAGGATAGAAGGAAGGAAGGAAGGAAGTGAAGAATGCGGAATTAAGGAAGAATGGATGGAATTAATAAGGAAGGAAGGATGGATGGATGGAATTAGGAAGGACAAATGGAAGGAAGAGAAGGAAGTGAATACAGGCAGGAAAGATGGAGGAAAGGGAAGAAAGGGAAGAAGGATAGAAGGAAGGAAGGAAAGGAAGGAAGGAAGGAAGGAAGGAAAGGAAGGAAGGAATGAAGGAAGGAAGGAAGGAAGGAAGGAAGGACAAATGGAAGGAAGTGAATACAGGCAGGAAAGATGGAGGAAAGGGAAGAAGGATAGACGGAAGGAAGGAAGGAAGGAAGAGAATACAGGCAGGAAAGATGGAGGAAAGGGAAGAAGGATAGAAGGAAGGAAGGAAAGAAAGGAGGGGAGGGAGGGATGAAAATACAAAGTTATAGATGGAGATAGAGAAAAAGGAAGGAGAGGAAGGAGGTGAAGGAGAAGGAGAGGAAGGAGGAGAGAAGAGGAGGTGGAGGAAGGAAAAATGAGGAGGAGGAAATAAATAAGGAGAGAGGGAAGGATGAAAAAAGGAAGGAAATAGGAAGGATGGAGGAAAGAAAGGGAGACTTCCTCCTCCTCCACCACCTCCTCATTCTCCTCCATCTCATCCTTGTCCTCTTCAACCACATTCTCCTCGTCCTCATTCTACTCCTCCATCTCATCCTCTTTCTCCTCCTCATGCTCCACCTCGTCCTCCTCCTCACCAACCTTCTCATCCTCCTTCTTCCCCATTCTTCTCCTCCATCTCCTCCTCATTCTCCTCCTCCACCTCATCATTCTTCTCCTCCTCAACCACCTCCACCTCTCCTCCACCACTTTCTCCTCATCCTCCTCCACCTCCTCTTCATTCTCCTTCTCCTCCTCTTCTTCCACCTCATCCTCATTCTTCACCTCCTCCACCTCATCCTCATTCTTCACCTCCTCCACCTCATCCTCATTCTCCTACTCGTCCTCCACCTCCTCCACCAACTTCTCCTCCTCATTCTCCACCTCATCCTCATTCTTCTCCTCCTCCTCTACCCCTTCCTCATTATACTCCAACACCTTCTCCCCCCGCTCATTCTCCTCCTCCGCCACCTAATCATTCTTCTCCTCCTCAACCACCTCCTCCAACAACTTCTCCACCTCATCCTCTTTCTCCTTTTCCATCTCCATCTCCTCCTCCTCCCTCCCCATTCTTCTCCTCCATCTCCCTCATTCCACTCCATCCCCTTCTCCTCCTCCTCTTCCACCTCGTCCTCCTCCTCAACCACAATCTCCTCCTCCACTTCATCCTCTTTCTCCTCCACCACCACTTTCTCCTCCTCCATCTCCACCTCATCCTCTACCTCGTCCTCCTCCTCAACCACTTTATCCTCCTCATCCACCTCCTCATTCTCCTACTCGTCCTCCACCAACTTCTCCTCCTCCTCATTCTCCACCTCATCCTCATTCTTCTCCACCTTCTCCTCATTCTCCTCCATCTCATCCACCTCCTCATTCTCCTACTCGTCCTCCACCACCTCCTCCTCTTCCACCTCATTCTCCTCCATCTCATCCTCGTCCTCCTCAACTACCTTCTCCTCCTCCTTCCTCCCCATTGTTCTCCTCCATCTCCCCCTCATTCTACTCCACCACAATCTCCTCCTCCACTTCATCCTCTTTCTCCTCCACCACCACTTTCTCCTCCTCCATCTCCACCTCATCCTCGTCCTCCTCCTCAACCACTTTATCCTCCTCATCCACCTCCTCATTCTCCTACTTGTCCTCCACCAACTTCTCCTCCTCCTCATTCTCCACCTCATCCTCATTCTTCTCCACCTTCTCCTCATCCTCCTCCATCTCATCCACCTCCTCCACCACCACCTCCTCCTCCTCTTCCACCTCATTCTCCTCCATCTCATCCTCGTCCTCCTCAACTACCTTCTCCTCCTCCTTCCTCCCCATTCTTCTCCTCCTCCTCCTCATTCTCCTCCACCTCCACCTAATTAATCTCCTCCACCTCCTCCTCCTCCCCCACCTCCTCCTCCCAGGAGAAGAAGATGAGCATGTTTATTTGGGATACGTGGAAGTTAAATTTACTCTCCTCAGATGAAGGAGTAAATTTAGCGGTTTGGATCGGAGCCATGTCGTTCTGATTCAAACTGAAAATAAAGCTTCACATTGTGTTCGTATCTGAAGCCTGGCTCCAAAAAACCTTCCACTAGTTCAATCATACTAAAATAATTTCACCTCATTAAATCTAAAATATCCTCATTAAAGTCTCTCTGGTGTAGTTTCACAGGTTTGATAGAGGAGTGGAAGCGGCTCACGTTTCTATCTGAACGTCTGAACTCTGATTTATTTCACACGTCTCTAAACAATGTTAGAAAACTGCCACAAGAACAACATGGAAAGAGCAAAAACTGAGAAATAGTTAGTAGATAAAAGTACAACACACAGTTAAGATTATAAAACAGTGAAACTATAAAAGAGTTTTAAAAGATGAGACTGACTCACTTTGATAAGAAGAGACAGGTAGAAGGAACAACCAGCAGATTTCAGGCTCATAGAGAAGCAGTAATATCATTAGGAGTCAAACATGAGGCCTGTGGGCCAGAATTGCCCACCAAGGGGTCTAATACGGCCCTGTTTTCCTTCCTTCCTTCCTTCTTTCCTTCCTCCTTCTCTTTTATTGTTTCTTCCATTCTAATTCCCTCCTTCCTTCCGCCTTTTTCACCTCCTTCCTTCCTTCTGTCCTGCTTCCTTCCTTCCTGCCTGCCTGCCTGTATTCTCTTCTTTCCTTCCTTCCTTCCTTCCTTCCTTCCGTTTATAAAATTAAATCTTAAAATCAATCCTAAAACTCAGAGGTAACTAATGAAGAGTTAAGTGAGGAGTAGTGAAACATGATTCTCTTTTTCTAGAGTTAGTCATTATTTAGTTTGTTTCCTTTCCGTTAAGATTGTGTCGTTTGTTTGTTTCTAAAATGTAAAAGTGTTTTGCTCGTGTCATTTTGTTGGAAGATATTTATTAATATCTTTTGTCTCATTTGTCTATAAAAACATTTCACACTTTGTGAAATGTTCCTCCTCCTCGCCTCCTTCTCTCCTCCTCCTTCTCTCCTCCTCTCCTTTCCTCCTTCTCTCCTCTCTCCTTTCCTCCTCCTCTCTCCTCCTCCTCTTCTCTCCTTCTCCTCTCCTTCTCTTCTCCTCTCCTTTCCTCCTCTCCTCAATTCTCCTCTCCTCTCCTCCTCCTCTCCTCTCCTTTCCTCTCCTCTCCTTTCCTCTCCTCTCCTTTCCTCTCCTCTCCTTTCCTCTTCTCTCCTTTCCTCTCCTCTCCTCTCCTTCTCTCCTCTCCTTTCCTCTCCTCTCCTCTCCTCTTCTCCTCCACCTCCTCCTTTCCTTTCCTCTCCTCTCCTTTCCTCTCCTTTCTACTCTCCTCCTCTCTCCTCTCCTCCTTCTCTCCTCCTCTCCTCCCTTCCTCTCCTCCTCCTCTCCTCTCCTTTCTTTTCCTTTCCTCCTCTCATCTCCTCTCCTCTCCTCTCCTCTCCTCTCCTCCACCTCTCCTCCTCTGATTACAATCCTTTCAGTCTGATCATCATTTCCTGTCAGTTAGAATAATAAACAGCAGTAAAGTGTATTAAACTAATATTTCTGTCTTTGTGAGGAACGAACTCACTCAATCTAAATTCTTCTCAAACTGTTTGTTCTCTCCTCTCCTCTCTCCTCTCCTTTTCTCCTCCTTTCCTCCTCTCCTTTCCTTTCCTCTCCTTCTCTCCTCCTCGCCTCTCATCTCCTTTCCTCCTCCTCCTCTCCTTTCCTTTTCTCTCCTTCTCTCCTCCTCGCCTCTCATCTCCTCTCCTTTCCTTTCCTCTCCTCCTCTCCTTTTCTCCTCTCCTCCTTTTCTCCTCTCCTCGTCTCCTCTCCCTCTCCTCTCCTCCTCTTCCCTTGCCTTTCCTTTCCTTTCCTGTCCTCCTCTTCCCTATCCTTTCCTTTCCTCTCCTCCTCTTCCCTTTCCTTTCCTCTCCTCTTCCCTTTCCTTCCCTTTCCTTTCCTTTCCTCTCCTCTCCTCTCTTTTCCTTTCCTCTCTTCCTCCTCTCCTCTCACAATCCTTTCAGTCTGATCATCATTTCCTGTCAGTTAGAATAATAAACAGCAGTAAAGTGTATTAAACTAATATTTCTGTCTTTGTGAGGAACGAACTCACTCAATCTAAATTCTTCTCAAACTGTTTGTTCTCTCTCTCCTCCTTCTCTCCTTTCCTCCTCTCCTCTCCTCTCTCCTTTCCTCCTCGCCTCTCCTTTCCTCCTCCTCTCTCCTCCTCCTCTTCTCTCCTCCTCTCTCCTCCTCCTCTCCTTTCCTCCTCGCCTCTCCTTTCCTCCTCCTCTCTCCTCCTCCTCCTCTCCTCTCATCTCCTCCTCCTCTCCTCCTTCTCTCCTTTCCTCTCCCCTTCTCGTCTCCTCTCCTCCTCCTCCTCTTCTCCTCTCCTCTCCTTTCCTCTCCTTTCTTCTCCTCTCCTCTCCTCTTCTCCTCCTCCTCCTCTCCTCCCCTCTCCTTTCCTCCTCTTCCCTCCTCTCCTCTCCTCTCCTTCCCTTTCCTTTCCTTTCCTCTCCTCTCCTCCTCTCTCCTCCTCCTCTGATTACAATCCTTTCAGTCTGATCATCATTTCCTGTCAGTTAGAATAATAAACAGCAGTAAAGTGTATTAAACTAATATTTCTGTCTTTGTGAGGAACGAACTCACTCAATCTAAATTCTTCTCAAACTGTCTGTTCTCTCCTCCTCTCCTTTCCTCCTCCTCTCCTCCTCTCCTCTTCTCCTCCTCCTCCTCTCCTTTCTTCTCTTCTCTTCTCTCCTCTCCTTCTCCTCTCTCCTCTTCTCTCATCCTCTCTCCTTTCCTCCTCTTCTCTCCTCCTCTCTCCTTTCCTCCTCTTCTCTCCTTTCCTCCTCTTCTCTCCTCCTCTCTCCTTTCCTCCTCTCCTCTCCCCTTCTCTCCTCCTCTCCTCTCCCCTTCTCTCCTCCTCTCCTCTCCTCTCCTTCCTTCCTCTCCTCTTCTTCTCTCCTCTCCTCTCCTCTCCTCTCCTCTCTCCTTTCCTCCTCTCCTTTCCTCCTCTCTTTTCCTTTCCTTTCTTCTCTTCTCTCCTCCTCTTCTCCTTTCCTCTCCTCCTCCTCCTCCTCTCTTTTCCTTTCCTTTCTTCTCTTCTCTCCTCCTCTTCTCCTCTCCTCCTCTCATCTCCTCCTCCTCTCCTCCTTCTCTCCTTTCCTCTCCCCTTCTCGTCTCCTCTCCTCCTCTCATCCTCTCCTCTCCTTTCTTCTCCTCTCCTCTCCTTTCCTTTCCTTTTTTTCCCTCTACTCTACTCTCCTCCTCTTCTCTTCCCTTCCCTTCCCTTTCCTTTCCTTTCCTCTCATCTCCTCTTCTCCTCGCAATCCTTTCAGTCTGATCATCATTTCCTGTCAGTTAGAATAATAAACAGCAGTAAAGTGTATTAAACTAATATTTCTGTCTTTGTGAGGAACGAACTCACTGAATCTAAATTCTTCTCAAACTGTTTGTTCTTTTGTTCTATTTCCAGTTCCACTCGGCCGGAGCTCGAATCTAAATTTAAATAATTATCTGGGCGGTGTAATCACAGCCGGCGCTGCAGACTAAACTCAGCCGCTTCTCTGGAGGTAAACTTGGATTCCCAGCAGGAAAACTCAGCCTGCAGGATTTATGGTGACCTTTGACCCCCCCCACCGGGAAGGGACGCGGCGCTCCAACACGCTCTCATCCATAAAGATCCGATATCAGCCGGGAAACACATCGACATCCAGAAACTGAGAGAGAGAGAGAGAGAGAGAGAGAGAGAGAGAGACAGAGAGACAGAGAGAGAGAGAGAGAGAGAGAGAGAGAGAGAGAGAGAGAGAGAGAGAGAGAGAGGAGGAGAACGGCAGGTTCCTCTCCTCTTTCCTCCAGACTCAACACGTCAATCAACACGCTGCAATTAGCCGGACACACACACACACACACACACACACACACACACACACACACACACACACACACACACAGGAACGCACACACACACACACACAGGAACGCACACACACACACACACACGGGAACGCACACACACACACACACACACACACACACACACACACACATGGGAACGCACACACACACACACACACACACACACTATGACTGGCCACTAAAAAAAAACATGATGGACTTAATTAGGACGTTTCCAGTTTAGACGCAAATTTAAACTTGAGCACACACACACACACACACACACAGACACACACACACACACACACACACACACACACACACACACACGTAGTTAACTTCTATCATTAAGTTTCTACGTATATCTACAGTCTTTATGTGTGTTTGTGTGTGTTCCTGTGTGTGTGTCTATTTGTGTCTGTGTGTCTGTGTGTGTTACTGTGCTTGTGTGTCTCTATCTGCGTGTGTGTGTGTGTCTGTCTATATCTGTGTGTGTGTGTGTGTGTGTATGTGTGTGTGTGTGTTTTTCTGTCTGCAACCAATCTGTTAAAGAAAGCAAACGTTGCTAATTCCTCGTCGTTCTCCATTACTTCAGATCTGTCCCCCGAGACGGACAACACTGATGGATGGACGGCAAGTGTGTGTGTGTGTGTGTGTGTGAGTGAGTGTGTGTGGTGCTGACGGATTATGGGAAGCCCCCTGGTTGGTATCAAACCCGAAGACTCAACAACAGCTCAACACCTCGGCAGCACAAACAGCACGAGTCATGAACTGAGAGCAGCAGCGTCGGTAGTTTGTTTTAGTCGCCTTCAGTCTATGATGGTCACGGATGTTACGTCTTTTATAAAAGAAATGGACGTAACATCCGTGACGTCACCCATTGGTTTGTGGACTGCTGCTCGGAAGCCAATAGTTTCTAATCTAGGCAGCGCCATCTTGAAAATTTCAGGTGCATGCTGGGAAAAATAAAAACAGGGATTCTACTTGAATGAGGCATGAGGCGGGGCCATGGGTGGAGCGGGGAGGTTGCTATGGTTACGAGGGCTGGATCTGGAGGACATTGGTCAATCAACCTGTCAATCAGGACGTAGCCACGCCCTAATGCATACCCTGCTTTATCGTCACATATAAAATCAGGGAGGCCAAAATGTCCCAAATGAACATCATACTGCATTGAAGAAGGCTTTAAACTAGCGATTGAGACCATAAACACATTTTGAAAACGTTTACTGAGGTTAGAAATCAAGTGAGAAGTTGGTGAATTCTCCATTGACTTGTATAGAGACGGTCGCCCCCTGGTGGCCTTTTGATAGAATGCAGCTCTAAGTTACTTCCTGGTTGGCTTCATTTCAGAGGACAGGAACTCCCCACCTGGTGGAGTCAGAGGAGTCAGTGAACTTTAACTGCTTTATCTGCATTTTTTTAGGGTGCGTTCACTCACTCACAATAATTACGTTATCGACTTATCGCACAATAACGTAACAATCAACATCATCTCATTTATATATCGACTTATCATACAGTAACGCTATAATCGTCATCATCGTGTCTATATATCAACTTATCAGCAAGAAAGTGTTATAAATACATCATGGTTTCTGATCAATTAACATATAAGCTATGATCTTCTTTTTGACCTCGGCTACAGCCTTGGTCTTCACATCACATCATGAAACTAGTATTCTCCCTAATATACTGATACTGTAGTGTCTTCTTTCCCTTTATATCTAGCAAGCTACATGGCAAACAGACGGTTTTAGAGTCCGAAGTCCTTGAAGGCATCACTACTAAAACATGAGGAAGGGTAGTTTGTAGTCTTGAGAGCTGAATACAGAGGAAAAGTTTTAATACGGAATAAAGAGGAAGGTTTCATGTTATTAATATATAAACTTTAAGTACTTCACGTTAGAACCACAGGAATCAACTCAGTGAAATCACCATTTAACCACAGTCTCCCCTCATAATTAGTCTCTATAAGTTCAGAACCACTAATCATCAGTCAATTATAAACTGGTGATTAATCCTTAATTAAGTTTTGAGAGAGCAGAAAGAGTTAAATCTTTAGTTTTTATGCTTTTCGTTGAATAGTCGTTTCTGAATTTCTTAATAAATACTGTATGAGTCAAACACGCAACAGAAATATGTATTAGCTGCTCAAAAACATTTTTAGAAAGTTAAAATATCTCTTTTTTCCATATATTCAGAGTCACATGAGGATAAATCATCATGTTTCTTCTCTCAGATGTAAAATTAGACCCTGAACAGAATGTAAGGGTTTAGATATGTATTAAAAAATGTATAAATATGATTTACATGTAAAATAAAAGGAGTGGGGGTGAAGTATAAAGTAGCATGAGTGCAAATACCTGAATGTACTTATTGGTTTTTGATGTTTAGATATTTTAATTACTATAAAATCACTTCAGCAGCAGTTTGGTTTCACTTCAGCTCTTCATTAAACACACATGAATCCAACTTCAGTTTGAAACCACAGAAGAAGAAGAAGAAGAAGAAGAAGAAGAAGAAGACTCATACAGTGTCCGCCGCCGTCGTCGCCGCGTTGACCTTTGACCCTGTTGATTTGCTGCGTGGTGTTTATGAACAGGAAGTGAAACTTAAGTGAATTTAATAGCAGGACTGGGAATAGATGGAATAAAATGGCCCTCATCAATATTGATGCTGTTCTGTTAATTAGACTTCACATCCCCGACTCACACAGACACGCTGAGGGCACTGTGATTGGACGGCGGCCACTGCCTGCGTGTGTGTGTGTGTGTGTGTGTGTGAGTGTGTGTGTGGAGACAGACTGAGGGCACTGATCATTGGACAACAGCCACTGTGTGTGTGAAGCAGTGTGTTCATGTAAGTGTGAATGTGTTTGAAAGCAGCGACACACTACTGCACTGTTTGTGTTAATAAGGAGGTTTCTCTATGTGTGTGTGTGTGTGTGTGTGTGTGTGTGTGTGTGTGGAAATAAATGAGCGTGCATGTGTATATGTATGTGACTGTGTGTATGTGTGTGTGTGTGTGTGTGTCCATCGTTGAATGAATCCAGCCAGGTCCATCTGTTTGGCAGGATACATGAATGTGAGGCCATCTGTGCTCTCACAGTGTTCGTGTGTGTGTGTGTGTGTGTGTGTGTGTGTGTGTGTGTGTGTGTGTGTGTGTGTGTGTGTCGGCCCTGAGGTGGAGTGTGTAAGAGGCAGAGGTGATAAGAGCATACATAGTCACACACACACACACACACACGGTGATCCCAGCTTGTCCTGTATGAGAAGTGATAACTTTGGTCCTGGTGTTGTTTCGCCTCTTCGATGGTAGATAATGATGCTAAAAACACTGTAAATGTGTCAGATATCACTTGATATGACTAACTGTAATAATAACTATAATAATAACTATAACAACTATAATAACTCAGACTGCTGGAGCTCAATAGAAGCTGATCAGCTGCTTTAAATGACTATTAAAAGGTTTCCACACAGTCAGTAACAGGAGGAACGATCACAGCTGGAAACACAGCGAACTCGTCCTTTAAATTAAAATAAGCTGCTATTTGACAACTGACAACTCTTTGTGTGTGTGTGTGTGTGTGTGTGTGTGTCTGTGTGTGTGTGTGTGTGTGTGTGTGTGTGTGTGTGTGTGTGCAGCAGGAGGCTTTAACCAAACTCCCAGGAAAGCAATTTGAGATAGTGGTCAAACTGTGTAATTACAACTTCCTGTCCATCACTTGATTCAAATACACACACACACACACACACACACACACACACACACACACACACACACACACACACACACACAGGAAAAGGAGCAGCTATAATAGTCTGATAAGGAATAACAGCATGTGATTATGTTATCCAGTTCATTTTAAAATGACACATTCAGCTTCTTGTCATTTACTCTTATTTATATATTTTATATTTTATAAAATATTTTATTTATATATTTTCTTTCATGAAGCTTTCAGAAGTATATTCTTCAGTTTTTAGGTTTTTTTCAATCACACTATATAATGGTCCAATGTTATGTAACACAGGAGCACATAAAGATCTCAATTCATTATATTAAAAGTGACTCAACTAAACCTTTTTTTTTAATGGGGGCTGTTGGATTTCTTTAATAAATATGGGTCAAACACTCAACCAAAATGTTATTAAAAAGTTGAAATATTTCCATTTTTGTATATTCTGAGTCACTTCAGGGACCGTCCCAAGCGGAAGAGGACGGTAACTTCAGGGAAAAGTCATCATTTCTGGCCAGAAGAAAAGTTTCTAAGGTGAGTTTTAGTCTCTCAAATGTAAAACTGGACCTAATTAGACCTTGAACAGTATGTAAGAGTTAAGTTTAAATGGCACCAAATTAACACATTAGTTGTCAGTATTTACTGAGAAGTAAAAGGGGCCATATTCTATTTTCATCTTAACTCAGGGTGTCAACCTGCAGCTAAAACAGTCTGTTAATAGACAGAGGCTGAACTGAGCGGCTGCATAAAGGACCAGTAGAAGATAAATAAGGAGTTTTTAACTGGAAATCATGTAAAGCAGTGGTGGAGTCTACGTGATACACAGGTATAGCCGTATAGCCACTGGAAACGGTCAGTGATTTGCGTATACTCAGTGGTTTAGTCTGCGTGATACGCCAGTATGCCCTATACTGGCTAGATTTGTTTTTCTTCCCATATATCCACTTGATGCGCAAGCATACTGAACAACATTATTTTGTGACAGCCTTCACACATTGATTTATTAACCTCTTAAAACACGCTGTTCCGCCTACGGGACGGACCGGAAGTTAGGAGGTAGCGACAAGTTCTTCTGAATGTTTTAAACACCAACCCTTAAACATATATACTCATGCCGTACATTGTTAGAAAGCTTAGATTGCCCTGATTCATTCAAGACCACTCACGACTTATATGGTTGCTCACAGCCGTAATAGTATTAGCGGTTAGCTCGGCTAGCCACTCAGCTAAAGTAAGCTAACAGCTATAATGCTACATACCTTCAAAGTCTTCCCTTTATCCACAACGATCATCTTATGACTCAGGACTTCCTGTACAGCTCGCCAAGTATCCATTCTGATGAAATATGAAATCCGTTTCCATAAAACCGAAATACTTTCCTCAATATGTCAACATGTATTTAGTCCAACACGTAACCTAACACACACGGAACAAACCATCAACGGTCCGTTTACGTCATTTCCTCTCAGAGTACACGTGGGATGAAGTCTTCCTCTACCCTTTGCAGAAAAACAGCCCCAAGGCAGAATGTTTCCACCTCCCTGTTTGACAGTGAGGATGGTGTTCTTGGGGTCATATTCAGCATTTTTCTGCCTCCAAACACGGCGAGTCGAGTTGATGCCAAAGAGCTCAATTTTGGTCTCATCTGACCACATCACATTGTCCCAAGCCTTGTCTGAATCATTCAGGTGTTCATTGGCAAACTTCAGACGGGCCTGTACATGTGCCTTCTTGAGCAGGGGGACCTTGCAGGCACTGCAGGATCTCAATCCATTATGGCGAAGTGTGTTACCAATGGTTTTCTTTGTGACTGTGGTCCCAGCTCCCTTAAGTTCATTAACAAGATCCTCCTGTGTAATTCTGGGCTGATCCCTCACCTTTCTCAGAATCATCTTTACCCCACGAGATGAGATCTTTCCCCTAAAGCTTCTTGCTGACGGTCTCGTAGCCCATTCCAGCCCTGTGCAAGTCTACAATCTTGTCCCTGACATCCTTTGACAGCTCTTTGGTCTTGCCCATGGTGGTGGAGAGGTTTGAATGGAAGAGATTGATTCTGTGACAGGTTTCTTTTATACACATAACGAGTTGAGATTAAGAGAACTTTCCTAAAGGGACAGGACTAATTTGAGTGCCTCATGGTCTGTGGGGGTCAGAATTCTTGCTGATTAGTAGGGGATCAAATACTTATTCCACTCAATCAAATACAAATGAATTTATAACCTTTATTTAATGTTTTTTTCTGGATTTTTTTTGTTGATATTCTGTCTCTCTCTGGTAAAATAAACCTACCATAAAAATTAAAAAAAAAAAAAAAAAAAAAAAAAAAAAAAAAATAGATGTTTACGACCGTTAGCCTCTCCTGCTTCTGACGACACCACACACAAGCCAATCGGTGCTTAGGATGAGGCAGCGCGTGCCTCCACAGCCAATGAGGACATGTGACCGACGGCAACGACAACGTGGGTTTGATTGACAGCTGTTCCAGCCAATGGAAATATTCGGTGAAATGACGTTGATATCCTTTTAGCCAATAGTCTGAGGTTTGTATGACGTATGACGCTAAGCTATCAGTTTGGCTGTCCATGAGCTAAATAAAGGTAGATAGATAGATAGATAGAAAAATACTATTTATCTATCATCTATGAAATAAATATTTATTAAATAGATAAATAGATGTATAAATATTTATTAAATAGATAAATAGATATATAGCTAAATAAATAGATAGATACATAGATAAATAGATGTATAGCTAAATAAATAGATATATAGCTAAATAGATAGATAGCTAAATAGATAGATAGATAGATAGATAGATAGATAGATAGATAGATAGATAGATAGATAGTTAGATAGATAGATAGATAGATAGATAGATAGATAGATAGATAGATAGATAGATAGATAAATAGATAGATAGATAGCTACATATGGCAAATAAATCCACGGCTGCAGAGGCAGCAGAGTTATGAACTGGAGTGATGAGGAGGCATTTTTTGGTCTTTTGACTCCAGATGTGGACTGCATGAAGTCAAGACCTGTGGCTGTGTCCTCATTGTGTCTATATCCTGCTGAGAGGTCCCTGAATGTCTGTACACATGTCATTGTAAAGGCAAACCTATGGGTGAGGAAACAACCTCATTATTCTAACCTTTTTATGCATGTATTAAATAAACATCTGAATCTGAATCACATTCACTAATGCATAGCCTACAGCAGGGGTGTCAAACATGCGGCCCGTGGGCCAGAACCGGCCCGCTGAGGGGTCTGAACCGGCCCACTTTCCTTCCTGTCTTTTTTTTCCTTCCTTCCTTATTTCCTTCCTTCCTTCAATCTGTCCTCCCTTTCTTTCTTTCCTTCGTTCCTTCCATCTTTCCTTCCTGTCTTCTTTTCCTTCCTTCCTCCCACCCTGTCTTCCTTCCTTCCATCTGTCCTTCCTTCCTTCTGTCTTTCCTCTCTTTCTTTCTTTCTTTCTCTCTTTCTTTCTTTTTTCCTTCCTTCCTTCCTTCCTTCCTTCCTTCAATCTGTCCTCCCCGTCTTCTTTTCCTTCCTTCCTCCCACCCTGTCTTCCTTCCGTCTGTCCTTCCTCCCTTTCTTTCTTTCTTTCTTTCTGTCTTTCTTTCTTTTTTCCTTCTTCCCTTCCTTCCTTCTGATCTGGCCCACATGAGATCAAATTGGGCTGTATGTGGCCCTTGAATTAATTTTGAGCTGCAGATGTTTAAAGGTGTGTATTTTATTTTGAAGGGGAGTTCAGGACTCTGAGATGAAGAAAGTGATCAAATGTTAAATCCAGTACGTGCAGGATTAAACAACGTCCCAGTGATCATATCAGAAGAGAAGCTACACTCCTCAGCTCTGAGATGGATGGATTAAAGTCTCATTTTGTTTTATAAACTCTTCATCTTAGATTTATATGTTCTGGTCCAGCTGGCTCACATTTCATTCTCTGGCTTTTATTTAACTTTGGAGATTTTTTTTTTTTTTTTTTTTAAACGAGGAACATTGTAATATTGGTTTAGCAAAGTGTTATATCAATAAACTTTGTTATTTTTAAAAGAGAGAAAAAGAATGAAAAAGAGGAGGAGGAGGAGAGAAAAGGAAGGCAGGTAAACATGAGGAATAAAAAAGGAGGAAAGTGACAAGATGATGAATAAAGAGAAAAAACAGAAAAACACACCGGAGAGGAGGAACAAGAAGA
>JAJDFG010000557.1:125000-126983 GCA_021039105.1 Scomber colias
GTGGTTACACCATTTGACATTTTCAGGAGCATTCAGTCTAAATTCTCAATAAAACACCATATCATCTAGTTTGCATTGATCTTACATTATAACATTGAAGTCATTATTAGTATAAGTCCACTTAAATACACTGTAGGTGATAAAATATATAATATCTATCATTCTTTTGTGGTTACACCATTTGACATTTTCAGGAGCATTCAGTCTTACTTTTGGTAAAAAATGGTGCAAATGTCATTTAAATGATATAAAACCAACAAAAATACTAAATGTACATTTTAACAAACCTGATGCTGCTTTTAAATCTAGTTTAACTCATTTATGGATTCATCATCTTACCAACATTAATTATTACTGACTCATATGTTCCTAATGAAGTTCTCACTGAGTGTATATGTGGGGTAATTATTGGGGTCAATTGTCTTTTTTATTTCTGTGTCTAATCACTCATCAATTAACTCCATAAATCAGTAATTAATCGTCTTTCTTGTTTATTTATTTCTGTGTTTTTGAGACTTTGATGGTTTCTATAAGTTCTCAAACCAACAGGATGTATATCGTCTATAGAGCATCAGACCGAGACAGACAGAGACAGACGTGACCCCGGCGCCTCCATCTGCAGCCGTCGCCTCATCATATATTCACCGCAGTATATATAGACTCATATAGACACACACACACACACACACACACACACACACACACACACACACACACACACAGACTGAGTGCCAGCAGCAGCGAGCCTCCTCCTTCACCTCCATCTGTCTCCTCCTCCTCCTCCTCCTCTCCTACCCCCCCTCTCTGATTGACAGCCAGGCTCAGGTGGAGATGAGGTGGTGTTGGGGGAGAGGGTGAGAAAAAAGGGGGGGGGGGGGGGGTTAGAGAGAGAGAGAGAGAGAGAGAGGAGGAGTCAAAAAAGAGCAATAAAATAAAATAAACCTAGCTCCTCTTCACTGACAAAATAAATGTTAAACTGCAAAAAAGATGGAAAATAAACATAAAATCAAACCCTGAAATACAGATTTGAAGGCGAATCCTTGTTTTTATTCTCTTTGTCGGCTCAAATCAAATATTTCCTGCAATTTAATCCATTAAAAATCATTAAAAATCAATCATCGGCCTCCTTTAAGACTCTAAAAATGATCTGAGAAGTCGAGTGTAAGAGCTGTCATTGGAGAGCGAAAGCAGTCGAAGTGTCAGTGGATGTCTGAGCTACATGAGAAAGCAGTCGAAGTGTCAGTGGATGTCTGAGCTCTACGTGAATGAAGTCGAAGTGTCAGTGGATGTCTGAGGTACATGTGAAAGCATCGAAGTGTCAGTGGATGTCTGAGCTACATGAGGAAACAGTTGAAGTGTCAGTGGATGTCTGAGCTACATGTGAAAGCAGGCGAAGTGTCAGTGGATGTCTGAGCTACATGAGGAAGCAGTCGAAGTGTCAGTGGATGTCTGAGCTACATGTGGAAGCAGTCGAAGTGTCAGTGGATGTCTGAGCTACATGAGGAAGCATCGAAGTGTCAGATTAAAGTGTAAAAGATGAAACTAATTGAATTATAGTTTGAGTAGTTTGAGGTGTAAGAGATGAGAGAAGGTGAAGAATGTCTGTAGATGTTGAAGAGATGAAAAAGTTGTAAGAGATGAAAATAGTTAAAGTGTAGATTGATAGAAGCATAAAAGTTAGTTTAACCCTCCTGTTGTCCTCGACTCAAGGAAGGAAGGGAGGAAGGGAGGAAGGAAGAAGGAAGGAAGGGAGGGAGGAAAGGAGGGAGGAAGGGAGGGAGGAAAGGAGGGAGAAAGGAGAAGAGGAAAGAAGGACAGAGGACAGAAATAAGGGAGGGAGGGAGGGATGAAGGAAGGAAGGAAGAAAGGGGAATGGAGGAAGGAAGAAAGGGGGATGGAGGAAGGAAGGAAGGAATGAGGGAGGGAGGGAGGGAAGGAAGGAGGGAGGAAGGGAGAAAAGAAGGAAGGAAGGAGGGAGAAAGG
>JAJDFG010000558.1:5000-126837 GCA_021039105.1 Scomber colias
AAACAATTTGATTTTAACTTTATTTAAAAACTTTTTAAAACATTTTTTTATTTTTTTATTTTTTCTTAAAAACACAAAAAAACAAAAAAATATATATTGGACACCACCCTAATATGGGTGATTATGATGGCGACTGGGTTTTGGTCCAGCGTGGCAGGAGGCGCCAGCGGACCCGCCAGCCTTTTTGGGACCGGGATAGGGGGAGGTCCGGGGGGATGGAGCGTGCCCCTCCTGTCTCCTTCGGGAGGCGGGCTCAACCCTTCATCCCTAACCCTAACCCTAAACCCTTAAAATTGAGGGAACAACATATAACAATTTGACGAACATTACATCTTTGGGTTACAAATTCATGACGAAAAACAGAGGGTATAAAAGGGAGCGCTCCAGGGAAACAATTCACTCTTAACACAGACAGCGATCGGATAACAACACACCAGCCAGTTGACTGTTGACTTTTTTGTGTGCCAATAGACCTGAAGAAGACCCGAATAGGGTCGAAACGTTGTCCGGCACACCTTCTTTTGTTCTTTATTGGATTTTATTTTGGTTTTTGATTTTTACATTTTACAATTTGATAAAAACAATTTAAAATTTGATAACTTTATTTTTAAAAAACTTTATAAAACATTTTTTTTCCTTTTATTTCAATTTTCAAAAAAAACACAAAAAACACAAAAAAAAAAAAAAAAAATATATATATTTGACACCACCCAATTATGGGTGATTATGATGGTGACTGGGTGTTGGTCCAGCGTGGCAGGAGGCGCCAGCGGACCCGCCAGCCTTTTTGGGACCGGGATAGGGGGAGGTCCGGGGGGATGGAGCGTGCCCCTCCTGTCTCCTTCGGGAGGCGGGCTCAACCCTTCATCCCTAACCCCCCCCCCCCCCCCCCCCCCCAACCCTAACCCTAACCCTAACCCACATCCGTGGATTTCTGGCTCAACCCAACTCCCCAACCCTAACCCTAACCCTTCCCACATCAATTTAGTTTTTTTCAAAAAGGTCACTTCATGACTGGTACCAAAAACCCTTACACCTGGACATGTCACTTTTACTAAACCTAACCAGTCGGGAGTTCTTGCTGGATAGAATTCTGCATGCTGGACACTCAATAGCGCCACCTGTGGACAGAAAACATATGAAAATGACTTCACAAAAAGTCACTTCCAATGGACTCAGAATGGCCTGAAACGTGCTCTAAACTACTTTCTGTGCAGTGACATTTTTCATCAACACTTAGTACAATTTTCGGAATTTTTCGAAAATACATTGATTCCTATGGGAAAACGGTTTTCTCGCGATAACTCGAGAACGGTACATCCTAGAGACTTGCAACCCGTCTCCGTCTGCCATAATTCGGCCACGCCCGACACGTAGACACCAAGCACGTGTCTCTACGACCTTCCGTTTCGGAGATATCAACAAAAAAACTTGTTTTTCGACCATAACTCCGCCCCCCTATTACGGACATCGAGGATCCTAGTATCCATCAACGCGGCCTAACGAGACCATCACATGAAGGTATGGCACATTTTGATACGACCTTCCTATCAAGAGTTATTCACAAATATGTCATCCTCAAATATGTCATCGTGGTTATCATCCCCATTCCTAACCCTAACCCTAACCCTAACCCTAACCCAAGTCTGTAGGCCAGTGCATTTTAAGTTTTATCTTACTACCCCTGAACCCCAACCCCAACCCTAACCCCTAACCCCAACCCCAACCCTAACCCCAACCCCAACCCCAACCCCCAACCCCAACCCTAACCCTACCTAACCCTAACCCTAACCCTAACCCTAACCACACCCCTTTTCTAAAACCTAATCCTAACCTAGCCCTTACTCTAACCCTAACCCTAACCACACCCCTTTAGTTAATTTTGTTTTATATGGGTTGAATAAATAAATAAATAAATATTAAAATACATAATTTCATTGGGCTTTACAATTCATTGGGTTAATAATAAAATCATTAATAATTCATTTTGGGGTTAATAAATACAAAGGGGTTAATATAATTCATTGGGATTGGCATTTGTGGGGTTAAAATTGAGGGAACAAAATATAACAATTTGACGAACACTACATTTTTGGGTTACAAATTCATGACGAAAAACAGAGGGTATAAAAGGGAGCGCTTCAGGAGGGAATTCACTTTCAACACAGACAGCGATCGAACAACAACTTACCAGCCTTTGACAACTGACTTTTCTTGTGTGCCATTGACCTGAGGAAGACCCCAAACAGGGTCGAAACGTTGTCGGCACACCTTCCTTAGTTGTTTATTGGAATTTATTTTGATTTTTGGTTTAAAATTTGGATAAAAACAATTTGATTTTAACTTTATTTAAAAACTTTTTAAAACATTTTTTTATTTTTTCTTAAAAACACAAAAAAAACAAAAAAATATATATTGGACACCACCCTAATATGGGTGATTATGATGGCGACTGGGTTTTGGTCCAGCGTGGCAGGAGGCGCCAGCGGACCCGCCAGCCTTTTTGGGACCGGGATAGGGGGAGGTCCGGGGGGATGGAGCGTGCCCCTCCTGTCTCCTTCGGGAGGCGGGCTCAACCCTTCATCCCTAACCCTAACCCTAACCCTTAAAATTGAGGGAACAACATATAACAATTTGACGAACATTACATCTTTGGGTTACAAATCATGACGAAAAACAGAGGGTATAAAAGGGAGCGCTCCAGGGAAACAATTCACTCTTAACACAGACAGCGATCGGATAACAACACACCAGCCAGTTGACTGTTGACTTTTTTGTGTGCCAATAGACCTGAAGAAGACCCGAATAGGGTCGAAACGTTGTCCGGCACACCTTCTTTTGTTCTTTATTGGATTTTATTTTGGTTTTTGATTTTTACATTTTACAATTTGATAAAAACAATTTAAAATTTGATAACTTTATTTTTAAAAAACTTTATAAAACATTTTTTTTCCTTTTATTTCAATTTTCAAAAAAAAACACAAAAAACACAAAAAAAAAAAAAAAATATATATATATATTTGACACCACCCAATTATGGGTGATTATGATGGTGACTGGGTGTTGGTCCAGCGTGGCAGGAGGCGCCAGCGGACCCGCCAGCCTTTTTGGGACCGGGATAGGGGGAGGTCCGGGGGGATGGAGCGTGCCCCTCCTGTCTCCTTCGGGAGGCGGGCTCAACCCTTCATCCCTAACCCCCCCCCCCCCCCCCCCCCCAACCCTAACCCTAACCCTAACCCTAACCCACATCTGTGGATTTCTGGCTCAACCCAACTCCCCAACCCTAACCCTAACCCTTCCCACATCAATTTAGTTTTTTCAAAAAGGTCACTTCATGACTGGTACCAAAAACCCTTACACCTGGACATGTCACTTTTACTAAACCTAACCAGTCGGGAGTTCTTGCTGGATAGAATTCTGCATGCCGGACACTCAATAGCGCCACCTGTGGACAGAAAACATATGAAAATGACTTCACAAAAAGTCACTTCCAATGGACTCAGAATGGCCTGAAACGTGCTCTAAACTACTTTCTGTGCAGTGACATTTTTCATCAACACTTAGTACAATTTTCGGAATTTTTCGAAAAATACATTGATTCCTATGGGAAACCGCGATAACTCGAGAACGGTACATCCTAGAGACTTGCAACCCGTCTCCGTCTGCCATAATTCGGCCACGCCCGACACGTAGACACCAAGCACGTGTCTCTACGACCTTCCGTTTCGGAGATATCAACAAAAAAACTTGTTTTTCGACCATAACTCCGCCCCCCTATTACGGACATCGAGGATCCTAGTATCCATCAACGCGGCCTGACGAGACCAACACGTGAAGGTATGGCACATTTTGATACGACCTTCCTATCAAGAGTTATTCACAAATATGTCATCCTCAAATATGTCATCGTGGTTATCATCCCCATTCCTAACCCTAACCCTAACCCTAACCCTAACCCTAACCCTAACCCTAACCCTAACCCTAAACCCTAAACCCTAACCCTAACCCTAACCCTAACCCTAACCCTAACCCTAACCCTAACCCTAACCCTAACCCTAACCCCAACCCCAACCCTAACCCCTAACCCCTAACCCCAACCCTAACCCCAACCCCAACCCCAACCCTAACCCTAACCCTACCTAACCCTAACCCTAACCCTAACCCTAACCACACCCCTTTTCTAAAACCTAATCCTAACCTAGCCCTTACTCTAACCCTAACCCTAACCACACCCCTTTTCTAAAACCTAATCCTAACCTAGCCCTTACTCTAACCCTAACCCTAACCACACCCCTTTAGTTAATTTTGTTTTATATGGGTTGAATAAATAAATAAATAAATATTAAAATACATAATTTCATTGGGCTTTACAATTCATTGGGTTAATAATAAAATCATTAATAATTCATTTTGGGGTTAATAAATACAAAGGGGTTAATATAATTCATTGGGATTGGCATTTGTGGGGTTAAAATTGAGGGAACAAAATATAACAATTTGACGAACACTACATTTTTGGGTTACAAATTCATGACGAAAAACAGAGGGTATAAAAGGGAGCGCTTCAGGAGGGAATTCACTTTCAACACAGACAGCGATCGAACAACAACTTACCAGCCTTTGACAACTGACTTTTCTTGTGTGCCATTGACCTGAGGAAGACCCAAACAGGGTCGAAACGTTGTCGGCACACCTTCCTTAGTTGTTTATTGGAATTTATTTTGATTTTTGGTTTAAAATTTGGATAAAAACAATTTGATTTTAACTTTATTTAAAAACTTTTTAAAACATTTTTTTATTTTTTCTTAAAAACACAAAAAAACAAAAAAATATATATTGGACACCACCCTAATATGGGTGATTATGATGGCGACTGGGTTTTGGTCCAGCGTGGCAGGAGGCGCCAGCGGACCCGCCAGCCTTTTTGGGACCGGGATAGGGGGAGGTCCGGGGGGATGGAGCGTGCCCCTCCTGTCTCCTTCGGGAGGCGGGCTCAACCCTTCATCCCTAACCCTAACCCTAACCCTTAAAATTGAGGGAACAACATATAACAATTTGACGAACATTACATCTTTGGGTTACAAATTCATGACGAAAAACAGAGGGTATAAAAGGGAGCGCTCCAGGGAAACAATTCACTCTTAACACAGACAGCGATCGGATAACAACACACCAGCCAGTTGACTGTTGACTTTTTTGTGTGCCAATAGACCTGAAGAAGACCCGAATAGGGTCGAAACGTTGTCCGGCACACCTTCTTTTGTTCTTTATTGGATTTTATTTTGGTTTTTGATTTTTACATTTTACAATTTGATAAAAACAATTTAAAATTTGATAACTTTATTTTTAAAAAACTTTATAAAACATTTTTTTTCCTTTTATTTCAATTTTCAAAAAAAACACAAAAAACACAAAAAAAAAAAAAAAAAATATATATATTTGACACCACCCAATTATGGGTGATTATGATGGTGACTGGGTGTTGGTCCAGCGTGGCAGGAGGCGCCAGCGGACCCGCCAGCCTTTTTGGGACCGGGATAGGGGGAGGTCCGGGGGGATGGAGCGTGCCCCTCCTGTCTCCTTCGGGAGGCGGGCTCAACCCTTCATCCCTAACCCCCCCCCCCCCCCCCCCCCCCAACCCTAACCCTAACCCTAACCCACATCCGTGGATTTCTGGCTCAACCCAACTCCCCAACCCTAACCCTAACCCTTCCCACATCAATTTAGTTTTTTCAAAAAGGTCACTTCATGACTGGTACCAAAAACCCTTACACCTGGACATGTCACTTTTACTAAACCTAACCAGTCGGGAGTTCTTGCTGGATAGAATTCTGCATGCTGGACACTCAATAGCGCCACCTGTGGACAGAAAACATATGAAAATGACTTCACAAAAAGTCACTTCCAATGGACTCAGAATGGCCTGAAACGTGCTCTAAACTACTTTCTGTGCAGTGACATTTTTCATCAACACTTAGTACAATTTTCGGAATTTTTCGAAAAATACATTGATTCCTATGGGAAAACGGTTTTCCTCGCGATAACTCGAGAACGGTACATCCTAGAGACTTGCAACCCGTCTCCGTCTGCCATAATTCGGCCACGCCCGACACGTAGACACCAAGCACGTGTCTCTACGACCTTCCGTTTCGGAGATATCAACAAAAAAACTTGTTTTTCGACCATAACTCCGCCCCCCTATTACGGACATCGAGGATCCTAGTATCCATCAACGCGGCCTAACGAGACCATCACATGAAGGTATGGCACATTTTGATACGACCTTCCTATCAAGAGTTATTCACAAATATGTCATCCTCAAATATGTCATCGTGGTTATCATCCCCATTCCTAACCCTAACCCTAACCCTAACCCTAACCCAAGTCTGTAGGCCAGTGCATTTTAAGTTTTATCTTACTACCCCTGAACCCCAACCCCAACCCTAACCCCTAACCCCAACCCCAACCCTAACCCCAACCCCAACCCCAACCCCAACCCCAACCCTAACCCTAACCCTACCTAACCCTAACCCTAACCCTAACCCTAACCACACCCCTTTTCTAAAACCTAATCCTAACCTAGCCCTTACTCTAACCCTAACCCTAACCACACCCCTTTAGTTAATTTTGTTTTATATGGGTTGAATAAATAAATAAATAAATATTAAAATACATAATTTCATTGGGCTTTACAATTCATTGGGTTAATAATAAAATCATTAATAATTCATTTTGGGGTTAATAAATACAAAGGGGTTAATATAATTCATTGGGATTGGCATTTGTGGGGTTAAAATTGAGGGAACAAAATATAACAATTTGACGAACACTACATTTTTGGGTTACAAATTCATGACGAAAAACAGAGGGTATAAAAGGGAGCGCTTCAGGAGGGAATTCACTTTCAACACAGACAGCGATCGAACAACAACTTACCAGCCTTTGACAACTGACTTTTCTTGTGTGCCATTGACCTGAGGAAGACCCAAACAGGGTCGAAACGTTGTCGGCACACCTTCCTTAGTTGTTTATTGGAATTTATTTTGATTTTTGGTTTAAAATTTGGATAAAAACAATTTGATTTTAACTTTATTTAAAAACTTTTTAAAACATTTTTTTATTTTTTTATTTTTTCTTAAAAACACAAAAAAACAAAAAAATATATATTGGACACCACCCTAATATGGGTGATTATGATGGCGACTGGGTTTTGGTCCAGCGTGGCAGGAGGCGCCAGCGGACCCGCCAGCCTTTTTGGGACCGGGATAGGGGGAGGTCCGGGGGGATGGAGCGTGCCCCTCCTGTCTCCTTCGGGAGGCGGGCTCAACCCTTCATCCCTAACCCTAACCCTAACCCTTAAAATTGAGGGAACAACATATAACAATTTGACGAACATTACATCTTTGGGTTACAAATTCATGACGAAAAACAGAGGGTATAAAAGGGAGCGCTCCAGGGAAACAATTCACTCTTAACACAGACAGCGATCGGATAACAACACACCAGCCAGTTGACTGTTGACTTTTTTGTGTGCCAATAGACCTGAAGAAGACCCGAATAGGGTCGAAACGTTGTCCGGCACACCTTCTTTTGTTCTTTATTGGATTTTATTTTGGTTTTTGATTTTTACATTTTACAATTTGATAAAAACAATTTAAAATTTGATAACTTTATTTTTAAAAAACTTTATAAAACATTTTTTTTCCTTTTATTTCAATTTTCAAAAAAAACACAAAAAACACAAAAAAAAAAAAAAAAAATATATATATTTGACACCACCCAATTATGGGTGATTATGATGGTGACTGGGTGTTGGTCCAGCGTGGCAGGAGGCGCCAGCGGACCCGCCAGCCTTTTTGGGACCGGGATAGGGGGAGGTCCGGGGGGATGGAGCGTGCCCCTCCTGTCTCCTTCGGGAGGCGGGCTCAACCCTTCATCCCTAACCCCCCCCCCCCCCCCCCCCCCAACCCTAACCCTAACCCTAACCCACATCCGTGGATTTCTGGCTCAACCCAACTCCCCAACCCTAACCCTAACCCTTCCCACATCAATTTAGTTTTTTCAAAAAGGTCACTTCATGACTGGTACCAAAAACCCTTACACCTGGACATGTCACTTTTACTAAACCTAACCAGTCGGGAGTTCTTGCTGGATAGAATTCTGCATGCTGGACACTCAATAGCGCCACCTGTGGACAGAAAACATATGAAAATGACTTCACAAAAAGTCACTTCCAATGGACTCAGAATGGCCTGAAACGTGCTCTAAACTACTTTCTGTGCAGTGACATTTTTCATCAACACTTAGTACAATTTTCGGAATTTTTCGAAAAATACATTGATTCCTATGGGAAAACGGTTTTCTCGCGATAACTCGAGAACGGTACATCCTAGAGACTTGCAACCCGTCTCCGTCTGCCATAATTCGGCCACGCCCGACACGTAGACACCAAGCACGTGTCTCTACGACCTTCCGTTTCGGAGATATCAACAAAAAAACTTGTTTTTCGACCATAACTCCGCCCCCCTATTACGGACATCGAGGATCCTAGTATCCATCAACGCGGCCTAACGAGACCATCACATGAAGGTATGGCACATTTTGATACGACCTTCCTATCAAGAGTTATTCACAAATATGTCATCCTCAAATATGTCATCGTGGTTATCATCCCCATTCCTAACCCTAACCCTAACCCTAACCCTAACCCAAGTCTGTAGGCCAGTGCATTTTAAGTTTTATCTTACTACCCCTGAACCCCAACCCCAACCCTAACCCCTAACCCCAACCCCAACCCTAACCCCAACCCCAACCCCAACCCCAACCCCAACCCTAACCCTACCTAACCCTAACCCTAACCCTAACCCTAACCACACCCCTTTTCTAAAACCTAATCCTAACCTAGCCCTTACTCTAACCCTAACCCTAACCACACCCCTTTAGTTAATTTTGTTTTATATGGGTTGAATAAATAAATAAATAAATATTAAAATACATAATTTCATTGGGCTTTACAATTCATTGGGTTAATAATAAAATCATTAATAATTCATTTTGGGGTTAATAAATACAAAGGGGTTAATATAATTCATTGGGATTGGCATTTGTGGGGTTAAAATTGAGGGAACAAAATATAACAATTTGACGAACACTACATTTTTGGGTTACAAATTCATGACGAAAAACAGAGGGTATAAAAGGGAGCGCTTCAGGAGGGAATTCACTTTCAACACAGACAGCGATCGAACAACAACTTACCAGCCTTTGACAACTGACTTTTCTTGTGTGCCATTGACCTGAGGAAGACCCAAACAGGGTCGAAACGTTGTCGGCACACCTTCCTTAGTTGTTTATTGGAATTTATTTTGATTTTTGGTTTAAAATTTGGATAAAAACAATTTGATTTTAACTTTATTTAAAAACTTTTTAAAACATTTTTTTATTTTTTCTTAAAAACACAAAAAAACAAAAAAATATATATTGGACACCACCCTAATATGGGTGATTATGATGGCGACTGGGTTTTGGTCCAGCGTGGCAGGAGGCGCCAGCGGACCCGCCAGCCTTTTTGGGACCGGGATAGGGGGAGGTCCGGGGGGATGGAGCGTGCCCCTCCTGTCTCCTTCGGGAGGCGGGCTCAACCCTTCATCCCTAACCCTAACCCTAACCCTTAAAATTGAGGGAACAACATATAACAATTTGACGAACATTACATCTTTGGGTTACAAATTCATGACGAAAAACAGAGGGTATAAAAGGGAGCGCTCCAGGGAAACAATTCACTCTTAACACAGACAGCGATCGGATAACAACACACCAGCCAGTTGACTGTTGACTTTTTTGTGTGCCAATAGACCTGAAGAAGACCCGAATAGGGTCGAAACGTTGTCCGGCACACCTTCTTTTGTTCTTTATTGGATTTTATTTTGGTTTTTGATTTTTACATTTTACAATTTGATAAAAACAATTTAAAATTTGATAACTTTATTTTTAAAAAACTTTATAAAACATTTTTTTTCCTTTTATTTCAATTTTCAAAAAAAACACAAAAAACACAAAAAAAAAAAAATATATATATATATATTTGACACCACCCAATTATGGGTGATTATGATGGTGACTGGGTGTTGGTCCAGCGTGGCAGGAGGCGCCAGCGGACCCGCCAGCCTTTTTGGGACCGGGATAGGGGGAGGTCCGGGGGGATGGAGCGTGCCCCTCCTGTCTCCTTCGGGAGGCGGGCTCAACCCTTCATCCCTAACCCCACCCCCCCCCCCCCCCCCCCAACCCTAACCCTAACCCTAACCCTAACCCACATCTGTGGATTTCTGGCTCAACCCAACTCCCCAACCCTAACCCTAACCCTTCCCACATCAATTTAGTTTTTTCAAAAAGGTCACTTCATGACTGGTACCAAAAACCCTTACACCTGGACATGTCACTTTTACTAAACCTAACCAGTCGGGAGTTCTTGCTGGATAGAATTCTGCATGCCGGACACTCAATAGCGCCACCTGTGGACAGAAAACATATGAAAATGACTTCACAAAAAGTCACTTCCAATGGACTCAGAATGGCCTGAAACGTGCTCTAAACTACTTTCTGTGCAGTGACATTTTTCATCAACACTTAGTACAATTTTCGGAATTTTTCGAAAAATACATTGATTCCTATGGGAAACCGCGATAACTCGAGAACGGTACATCCTAGAGACTTGCAACCCGTCTCCGTCTGCCATAATTCGGCCACGCCCGACACGTAGACACCAAGCACGTGTCTCTACGACCTTCCGTTTCGGAGATATCAACAAAAAAACTTGTTTTTCGACCATAACTCCGCCCCCCTATTACGGACATCGAGGATCCTAGTATCCATCAACGCGGCCTGACGAGACCAACACGTGAAGGTATGGCACATTTTGATACGACCTTCCTATCAAGAGTTATTCACAAATATGTCATCCTCAAATATGTCATCGTGGTTATCATCCCCATTCCTAACCCTAACCCTAACCCTAACCCTAACCCTAACCTAACCTAACCCTAACCCTAACCCTAACCCTAACCCTAACCCTAACCCTAACCCCTAACCCCAACCCCAACCCCAACCCCAACCCTAACCCTAACCCTACCTAACCCTAACCCTAACCCTAACCCTAACCACACCCCTTTTCTAAAACCTAATCCTAACCTAGCCCTTACTCTAACCCTAACCCTAACCACACCCCTTTAGTTAATTTTGTTTTATATGGGTTGAATAAATAAATAAATAAATAAATAAATATTAAAATACATAATTTCATTGGGCTTTACAATTCATTGGGTTAATAATAAAATCATTAATAATTCATTTTGGGGTTAATAAATACAAAGGGGTTAATATAATTCATTGGGATTGGCATTTGTGGGGTTAAAATTGAGGGAACAAAATATAACAATTTGACGAACACTAAAATTTTGGGTAACAAATTCATGACGAAAAACAGAGGGTATAAAAGGGAGCGCTTCAGGAGGGAATTCATTCTTGACACAGACAGCGAACAGTGAACATCATACCAGCCATTGACAACTGACTTTTGTAGTGTGCCATTGACCTGAGGAAGACCCGAACAGGGTCGAAACGTTGTCGGCACACCTTCCTTAGTTGTTTATTGGAATTTATTTTGATTTTTGATTTAAAATTTGGATAAAAACAATTTGATTTTAACTTTATTTAAAAACTTTTTAAAAAAATTTTTTTATTTTTTTATTTTTTCTTAAAAACACAAAAAAAACAAAAAAACAAAAAAAATATATATTGGACACCACCCTAATATGGGTGATTATGATGGCGACTGGGTGTTGGTCCAGCGTGGCAGGAGGCGCCAGCGGACCCGCCAGCCTTTTTGGGACCGGGATAGGGGGAGGTCCGGGGGGATGGAGCGTGCCCCTCCTGTCTCCTTCGGGAGGCGGGCTCAACCCTTCATCCCTAACCCTAACCCTAACCCTAACCGTGCACGTGCCTGGGACCAGCCCGTTGGGTGTAAGTGTCCCAGGACCCCCTTTTTCCTCCAACCTAACCCTAACCCTAACCCTAACCCTAAGGCTAACCCTAAGGCTTACCCCACCTTCTCCTTACCCTAAACCTAACCTTACCCTCAACCTAACCCTAAACCTAACCTTACCCTGACCCTAA
Source organism: Scomber colias (assembly GCA_021039105.1). Classification (NCBI taxonomy): domain Eukaryota; kingdom Metazoa; phylum Chordata; class Actinopteri; order Scombriformes; family Scombridae; genus Scomber; species Scomber colias. The sequence goes on from JAJDFG010000558.1 coordinate 17,172, forward strand.
CCCTCAGGCTTACCCCACCTTCTCCTTACCCTAAACCTAACCTTACCCTCAACCTAACCCTAAACCTAACCTTACCCTCAAACCTAACCCTAAACCTAACCTTACCCTCAACCTAACCCTAAACCTAACCTTACCCTCAACCTAACCCTACCTTCTCCTAACCCTAAACCTAACCTTACCCTCAAACCTAACCCTAAACCTAACCTTACCCTCAACCTAACCCTAAACCTAACCTTACCCTCAACCTAACCCTACCTTCTCCTAACCCTAAACCTAACCTTACTCTCAACCTAACCCTAAACCTTACCTTACCCTTACCTAACCCTAACCTAACCATTCCTCAACCTATTCGTAACCCTTAATCTAACCAAACCCATCCTTACCTTCACCCCACCACTAACATTAACCACCCCCCTTTTTTTTTTTTTTTTTTTTCTTTTAAACCCCCAGCTTCTCTCATCTCCACTTCTCAAACAGAACTGCAGGTGTCCCGCAGGAACCGGACCCCGGAAAATAAAATAAAACAATACCACTGCCTGTCTCCCAGTTTTATTCCTTTTTATCCAAAGGTGTCCAAATAACACTATTTTTAGTTTTTGTTGGGATGTGTTGTTTATTTAACCATTTTACTCTACATGATGGTCGTTATTATTTATTTATTTATTGTTTATTATTACTATTTATTATATTTGAGTGTTTTATGGGGGGAATGGGTTGGATCGGTATGAATTTTAGTGTGATGGTTTTACATGGATTTTGATAACTTTTATCCTGGTTTCATATGTTTAAGAGGCCTTTTGTCTCCTTACTTTTTAATTGTTGGTTTGCTTTTTAATGGTTTTTACATGTATTTATTCATTGGATTTTATAATTTTATTTATATTTATTAATTTATATATTGATTATTTATGCTTCACCCATCCGATTCATTTACTTCCATATACACTCCTATGAACTTTTTTATGAATTTTTACATTAATTTATTTATTTATTATTTTTTTTTTTTTTTTTTTTTTTTTTTTTATATTACTTTTTTTATTAATACATATACATACATTTAGGTTTATGGTTTTAGTTTACAGCACATCCTTACAACTCTCCTTTATACAATAGCCCCTGTTTTTAAAGGAAACGGATACAGAGGTTACTCTACCTGTTATTTTAGATTTGTTTGTTTTGTTTTTTTGAGAGGCACGTGGTGGGTGGGTGGCCACATTGGCTGCTCCCCTGTCTGTGGGAGACGTGGGATTGCCGGCTCGGGGACTTGAACCCTGCTCCCCCGGTTGATAGTCGGTGCAGGTACACATGTACTATTCCAAATATATAAAAACCATTTACTTCTTCCCCCATTTACCATCCACACATCACCACACCAGAAATATACAGTTTTAGCCCAAGTCAGTAGGCCAGTGCATTTAAAGTTTACCCTACTTCCCCTGAACCCCAACCCCAACCCCAACCCTAACCCTAACCCTAACCCTAACCCAAGTCTGTAGGCCAGTGCATTTTAAGTTTTATCTTACTACCCCTGAACCCCAACCCCAACCCTAACCCCTAACCCCTAACCCCAACCCTAACCCCAACCCCAACCCCAACCCTAACCCTAACCCTACCTAACCCTAACCCTAACCCTAACCCTAACCACACCCCTTTTCTAAAACCTAATCCTAACCTAGCCCTTACTCTAACCCTAACCCTAACCACACCCCTTTTCTAAAACCTAATCCTAACCTAGCCCTTACTCTAACCCTAACCCTAACCACACCCCTTTAGTTAATTTTGTTTTATATGGGTTGAATAAATAAATAAATAAATATTAAAATACATAATTTCATTGGGCTTTACAATTCATTGGGTTAATAATAAAATCATTAATAATTCATTTTGGGGTTAATAAATACAAAGGGGTTAATATAATTCATTGGGATTGGCATTTGTGGGGTTAAAATTGAGGGAACAAAATATAACAATTTGACGAACACTACATTTTTGGGTTACAAATTCATGACGAAAAACAGAGGGTATAAAAGGGAGCGCTTCAGGAGGGAATTCACTTTCAACACAGACAGCGATCGAACAACAACTTACCAGCCTTTGACAACTGACTTTTCTTGTGTGCCATTGACCTGAGGAAGACCCAAACAGGGTCGAAACGTTGTCGGCACACCTTCCTTAGTTGTTTATTGGAATTTATTTTGATTTTTGGTTTAAAATTTGGATAAAAACAATTTGATTTTAACTTTATTTAAAAACTTTTTAAAACATTTTTTTATTTTTTTATTTTTTCTTAAAAACACAAAAAAACAAAAAAATATATATTGGACACCACCCTAATATGGGTGATTATGATGGCGACTGGGTTTTGGTCCAGCGTGGCAGGAGGCGCCAGCGGACCCGCCAGCCTTTTTGGGACCGGGATAGGGGGAGGTCCGGGGGGATGGAGCGTGCCCCTCCTGTCTCCTTCGGGAGGCGGGCTCAACCCTTCATCCCTAACCCTAACCCTAACCCTTAAAATTGAGGGAACAACATATAACAATTTGACGAACATTACATCTTTGGGTTACAAATTCATGACGAAAAACAGAGGGTATAAAAGGGAGCGCTCCAGGGAAACAATTCACTCTTAACACAGACAGCGATCGGATAACAACACACCAGCCAGTTGACTGTTGACTTTTTTGTGTGCCAATAGACCTGAAGAAGACCCGAATAGGGTCGAAACGTTGTCCGGCACACCTTCTTTTGTTCTTTATTGGATTTTATTTTGGTTTTTGATTTTTACATTTTACAATTTGATAAAAACAATTTAAAATTTGATAACTTTATTTTTAAAAAACTTTATAAAACATTTTTTTTCCTTTTATTTCAATTTTCAAAAAAAACACAAAAAACACAAAAAAAAAAAAAAAAAATATATATATTTGACACCACCCAATTATGGGTGATTATGATGGTGACTGGGTGTTGGTCCAGCGTGGCAGGAGGCGCCAGCGGACCCGCCAGCCTTTTTGGGACCGGGATAGGGGGAGGTCCGGGGGGATGGAGCGTGCCCCTCCTGTCTCCTTCGGGAGGCGGGCTCAACCCTTCATCCCTAACCCCCCCCCCCCCCCCCCCCCCCAACCCTAACCCTAACCCTAACCCACATCCGTGGATTTCTGGCTCAACCCAACTCCCCAACCCTAACCCTAACCCTTCCCACATCAATTTAGTTTTTTCAAAAAGGTCACTTCATGACTGGTACCAAAAACCCTTACACCTGGACATGTCACTTTTACTAAACCTAACCAGTCGGGAGTTCTTGCTGGATAGAATTCTGCATGCTGGACACTCAATAGCGCCACCTGTGGACAGAAAACATATGAAAATGACTTCACAAAAAGTCACTTCCAATGGACTCAGAATGGCCTGAAACGTGCTCTAAACTACTTTCTGTGCAGTGACATTTTTCATCAACACTTAGTACAATTTTCGGAATTTTTCGAAAAATACATTGATTCCTATGGGAAAACGGTTTTCTCGCGATAACTCGAGAACGGTACATCCTAGAGACTTGCAACCCGTCTCCGTCTGCCATAATTCGGCCACGCCCGACACGTAGACACCAAGCACGTGTCTCTACGACCTTCCGTTTCGGAGATATCAACAAAAAAACTTGTTTTTCGACCATAACTCCGCCCCCCTATTACGGACATCGAGGATCCTAGTATCCATCAACGCGGCCTAACGAGACCATCACATGAAGGTATGGCACATTTTGATACGACCTTCCTATCAAGAGTTATTCACAAATATGTCATCCTCAAATATGTCATCGTGGTTATCATCCCCATTCCTAACCCTAACCCTAACCCTAACCCTAACCCAAGTCTGTAGGCCAGTGCATTTTAAGTTTTATCTTACTACCCCTGAACCCCAACCCCAACCCTAACCCCTAACCCCAACCCCAACCCTAACCCCAACCCCAACCCCAACCCCAACCCCAACCCTAACCCTAACCCTACCTAACCCTAACCCTAACCCTAACCCTAACCACACCCCTTTTCTAAAACCTAATCCTAACCTAGCCCTTACTCTAACCCTAACCCTAACCACACCCCTTTAGTTAATTTTGTTTTATATGGGTTGAATAAATAAATAAATAAATATTAAAATACATAATTTCATTGGGCTTTACAATTCATTGGGTTAATAATAAAATCATTAATAATTCATTTTGGGGTTAATAAATACAAAGGGGTTAATATAATTCATTGGGATTGGCATTTGTGGGGTTAAAATTGAGGGAACAAAATATAACAATTTGACGAACACTACATTTTTGGGTTACAAATTCATGACGAAAAACAGAGGGTATAAAAGGGAGCGCTTCAGGAGGGAATTCACTTTCAACACAGACAGCGATCGAACAACAACTTACCAGCCTTTGACAACTGACTTTTCTTGTGTGCCATTGACCTGAGGAAGACCCAAACAGGGTCGAAACGTTGTCGGCACACCTTCCTTAGTTGTTTATTGGAATTTATTTTGATTTTTGGTTTAAAATTTGGATAAAAACAATTTGATTTTAACTTTATTTAAAAACTTTTTAAAACATTTTTTTATTTTTTCTTAAAAACACAAAAAAACAAAAAAATATATATTGGACACCACCCTAATATGGGTGATTATGATGGCGACTGGGTTTTGGTCCAGCGTGGCAGGAGGCGCCAGCGGACCCGCCAGCCTTTTTGGGACCGGGATAGGGGGAGGTCCGGGGGGATGGAGCGTGCCCCTCCTGTCTCCTTCGGGAGGCGGGCTCAACCCTTCATCCCTAACCCTAACCCTAACCCTTAAAATTGAGGGAACAACATATAACAATTTGACGAACATTACATCTTTGGGTTACAAATTCATGACGAAAAACAGAGGGTATAAAAGGGAGCGCTCCAGGGAAACAATTCACTCTTAACACAGACAGCGATCGGATAACAACACACCAGCCAGTTGACTGTTGACTTTTTTGTGTGCCAATAGACCTGAAGAAGACCCGAATAGGGTCGAAACGTTGTCCGGCACACCTTCTTTTGTTCTTTATTGGATTTTATTTTGGTTTTTGATTTTTACATTTTACAATTTGATAAAAACAATTTAAAATTTGATAACTTTATTTTTAAAAAACTTTATAAAACATTTTTTTTCCTTTTATTTCAATTTTCAAAAAAAACACAAAAAACACAAAAAAAAAAAAAAAAATATATATATATTTGACACCACCCAATTATGGGTGATTATGATGGTGACTGGGTGTTGGTCCAGCGTGGCAGGAGGCGCCAGCGGACCCGCCAGCCTTTTTGGGACCGGGATAGGGGGAGGTCCGGGGGGATGGAGCGTGCCCCTCCTGTCTCCTTCGGGAGGCGGGCTCAACCCTTCATCCCTAACCCCCCCCCCCCCCCCCCCCCCCAACCCTAACCCTAACCCTAACCCTAACCCACATCTGTGGATTTCTGGCTCAACCCAACTCCCCAACCCTAACCCTAACCCTTCCCACATCAATTTAGTTTTTTCAAAAAGGTCACTTCATGACTGGTACCAAAAACCCTTACACCTGGACATGTCACTTTTACTAAACCTAACCAGTCGGGAGTTCTTGCTGGATAGAATTCTGCATGCCGGACACTCAATAGCGCCACCTGTGGACAGAAAACATATGAAAATGACTTCACAAAAAGTCACTTCCAATGGACTCAGAATGGCCTGAAACGTGCTCTAAACTACTTTCTGTGCAGTGACATTTTTCATCAACACTTAGTACAATTTTCGGAATTTTTCGAAAAATACATTGATTCCTATGGGAAACCGCGATAACTCGAGAACGGTACATCCTAGAGACTTGCAACCCGTCTCCGTCTGCCATAATTCGGCCACGCCCGACACGTAGACACCAAGCACGTGTCTCTACGACCTTCCGTTTCGGAGATATCAACAAAAAAACTTGTTTTTCGACCATAACTCCGCCCCCCTATTACGGACATCGAGGATCCTAGTATCCATCAACGCGGCCTGACGAGACCAACACGTGAAGGTATGGCACATTTTGATACGACCTTCCTATCAAGAGTTATTCACAAATATGTCATCCTCAAATATGTCATCGTGGTTATCATCCCCATTCCTAACCCTAACCCTAACCCTAATCTTATTCTTAATTCTAATACTAACTCTAAACCTAATCCTAATTCTAACTTTAAACCTAATCCTAATTCTAATTCTAAACCTAATCTTAATCCTAATTCTAAATCTAATCTTAATCCTAATCTTAATCCTAATCCTAAACCTAATTCTAAACCTAATCCTAAAACTATGATATAAACCGGAATACTTACCTGTAAATAAGTTAATTACACTCACCTAAAAAAATATATAAACCTAAATAAATACTTACCTTTAAATATTTTAATTCATGTTTATTTAAGAAATCAAAATTACAATTAATACTTACCTTATTTTATACTTTTAAAATACTTACCTAGAAAAAAAACCCTGAAAAAACCTGAAAAAAAGAAGAAACCAAGACGGACACTATAAATTTGTACCAAAAATCTACTTACCTGATTGGCTGTAACAGAGAAACCAAAGTGTAAAAAGCCGTTTTGGGTATAAATGGAGCAGACAGAGCTCTGCTCATTCTTACTCTGACATCCGACCGAGCAACATCATTAGAAAGCATTGCAGCCAACTTAACATTGTTTGTTCGATTTGAATTCATTGTTACACTTTAAAAACTAGAGTGTTTTGAAAAAATAATTTCAATTATTTTGAAAAAAATAAAATAAAATATAAAAAAAAAATTAAAAAATTAAAAATCGCTAAAAAAATACCAAAATACAAAAAAAACACTAAAAAATTAGTTTTTTTTGATTTCATTGGAATAATTTTATTTTAGTGGATTGCTTTCCCGTTTGAAAGTACACTTTTAGTTGATCACATTTAAGAATAATTTAAGTTGATTGGATTTTTTTAGATTTAAAACAATTTCATTTTGGATTACCTCATTTTTGGCTTTTTTCCCCTCAATTTTGGGGAAAACAATTTCAGTTGTTTAGTGTTGGAGTTCTAAAAAGAAAAATAACAGAACAAACACAAGTATGGACGATTGGACCGAGGTGCGATATGGTCGCAGAAGGAAGCGCGTCCGTCAACCGGAGTGGGACCGAGGGTACGGGGGCCGACGGTGGAAGGACCGTGCACTCCACCTCCTCCTTCCGGAGGGGGAATCAGGTCCCCTATCCTAACCCTAACCCTAACCAGCCCCAATTGTGTGACCTAAACCTAACCCTAATTTGACTGATGCCCAGTTGTGGCCCTAAACCCTAACCTCTAGTCTGTCTCCTAACCCTAACCCTGACCCCAAACTCTAACCCTAACCCCAAGGAACCCAAAATGCGGTCCTAAAAAAGTCCAAAGGAGGAAAACAAGATTCCAGCTAACGGTAATTTCCGGCTGAAGATACCGTATATAGCTCCATAAAAAGCAGGGTTAAAAAAGGCAAAAAGAAATATACGAGGTACGCAGGGGAAAAGTAAAGGATGGTAATCAGGAAAATGGGAAGGGACATAAATTAAGGAAGAAAGGGTTAGAAATAAATAAATACAATAAACACATAGTTTAAATTCATAACGGTGTTTATTTGATGTGGAAAAAGGGTTACATAGGATAAATATAAGCTGCAAAGACAGAAAAAACACGAGAAACAAAAAATACTTACCGGGAAATCACGGAACAAAAACATTACCGGAGGGAGAGTATAAAAGGGAGAAACAAGGAGGAAAATCAGTTGGAATGATTACATATTTGATATAGCCAAGGGCGAAACCAGAACCTGAAAAAAGGACGAGGATAAGAAACGCAAAGAAGGCATAGAATAAAACCTAAACAAAGGAAGAAGAAAAGAAAACCTAAAAGAAGGATTAATAAGATAAATAATAACTAATAAAATAAAGAGCCTAAAAATAGAAGATGGAGTGTGGGAGGCTGGCCACCCAAACGGAGATGCCCGTGCACCACGGACCCTGGTGTGAGCAGGGATCCCGTTCTTTCCCCCAACCTAACCCTAACCCTAACCCTTAGCTCAGTAGGTAGAGCTCCCACCCCATGTGTTGAGGCTATAGTCCTTACTGCAGGCGTCCCTGGTTAGAATCCCTGTGCCGAGCGGCCCTATCCATGTCATTCCAGGCACAAAAAAAGCCCCCAAAAAATTTTTATACTATATATTATATTATAATATATAGTATATATATATTATCTTAATAACCTAGCCATTGTAGAGAAGATTGATTTAACTCACCACGGCATCAACGGGCACCTTCAGTGTGACACCTTGGCGTATGGCCATGGGCCTACACCTCAACATGACTTAAACCAGGGAGACACGCCAGGGGTGGAGGCTTGGCCAGTTGAACTTATAGTGAGAAGTGAGATACACCACCAAAGTGAAAACTCCGTAAACATGTAAATCGTCTAAATCCAGCATTCCTATGCTGAGTTATTGACAATGGAGTGTGCTACCCCACTCATGGGAGATTGTGAAGTATTGGATAAGGAAGAAAATGAACAACATCAAAACAGTGTTAAATATTCAGTCGCGATATTTGTTTATATTCTGAAACTTGTTGACTAAACTACTCTAAGTACATCAATAGCAGGTTACCTATGAGTAAGCCTGAATTCATTTATGGGTTACTCTACATTAGTCACTGGGTTTTGACTGAACTTGTTTTTATACTATTTCAAGGTTTTCTCAAGGACTGAGGTTGCGCCAGCTTGATTTGATGATGGACAACGTTGCTGGGTCCTCCAGAACCTTAAACAAGAATGGCGCAATAAACTGAGGGAGGTCTGCGTGACTGCAATGGAGAGACTGCGTCGGAGAAAAGGACAGAGCATTGGGGGGAAGGGGCCATTTTGTTGTTATTAGATGAGAGTCACTTCAGACATAAAAGAAAGGTAACTTTTTATATTAACTGCTACAAATTGTTAAGATGCTAAATTATGACCTAGGTCCTGATGAACTACATACCCAACGTCTAGGTCGGGACTGGACGAGACTTGAACATCTGGGAAAATTACTTCCATGTCACCAAAGTGTAGTAGTATATATAATATGTAGTATATTCTATAATGATTAAAGGATCAATATTAAATTTTTTATCATATTATATTTTAAAATTGATCAAAATTGAGTAAATTTTTCAATATCAACTACAGTTATCATAAATATGTTTAGAAAAAAGAGTTTAATATGTAAAGTGGTTGCCGGTTGTTAACAATTAAACACACGGCACCCTTCTATGAAAATGAATGTCCTCTAATTACTGCCAACTTTATTAGTTTATCTGACACATGTTAATAACCTCTGCTTTCTTCTTCTGCCATTATACCCCAAAACACAGTATGGAAGGGGCAGGTTTGCTGGGGGCTGGAACCCGGAGGAAGTGGGTGTTCGGGATGCTGGGGTGTGCCACGCACTTCAAATAAGAAGATGGTCACAGAAGCCTGGAGCTTCGCTTGGTGGAGAAGAGGTCCAGGAGGGAACTGGTGCCACTCATAGCCCATCATGTCAAAAAGCGGCTCATGTGTCATCAGTCGATGAGTGGCGAGCATATCGAAATGCTCTGCCTCAACTGGGATACAGGCATTTCACAGTAAATCACAGTGTCTCCTATGTCAATGCTGAGACAGGGGCCCACACCCAGCATATTGAAAGAGCATGGAGGTCATATAAAGAGACAGTATGGAGATTAAAGGGAAACCGCACTGAGCAGCTGCTTATAGACCACCTTTATGTCATTGAGTGGCATGCGTGGCTTGGAGAAAAGCATCGACATGGTCCACTAGGCAGGCTACTCCATGACATGAGACAGAAAGACAGGTAGATTAACAGGCAGTGGGGAGACTGACAAGGCAGAGACTGACAGGGATAGACAGACAGGTGAAGACAGACAGACAGTGGAGACTGACAGACAGGTGAAGACAGACAGACAGTGGAGACTGACAGACAGGTGAAGACAGACAGACAGACAGGTGAAGACTGACAGACAGTGGAGACTGACAGACAGTGTGGAGAGACAGTTCTATATTTGTTTTTATGTGTTTTCATGTGTTTAATAAAATGTGTTAAGTGCTTATATGTGATTGCTTCAACTACATTTCAACTAATAGTGCTTAAGTAATGCTTATTTACAACTGTTATGCATTTCTTAAGGTATACATGTTTACACTTTACAATAAGGGTCCAAAAAGCATTCAGTAATGGTTACCTATGGTTAAGTAATGCTTATGAGGCAGTTAAGCATTTATAAAGTGTTACCTATGGTATACATGTTTACACTTTACAATAAGGGTCCAAAAAGCATTCAGTAATGGTTACCTATGGTTAAGTAATGCTTATGAGGCAGTTAAGCATTTATAAAGTGTTACCTATGGTATACATGTTTACACTTTACAATAAGGGTCCAAAAAGCATTCAGTAATGGTTACCTATGGTTAAGTAATGCTTATGAGGCAGTTAAGCATTTATAAAGTGTTACCTATGGTATACATGTTTACACTTTACAATAAGGGTCCAAAAAGCATTCAGTAATGGTTAAGTAATGCTTATGAGGCACGCATACTAAGGGTTACTGTCAGGTTACTAATGTTAAGTAGCAACTTTCCTGTGTGGGTATGAACACCATGGTCCTGGTACACCACAGCTCTCTCCTGAGCTCAAGCCCAGTCTCCCTGCTCCTCTCAACCACACACTGGGTGTGCCGTGTGGCCGGCACTCCTACCTCAACGATACTGGCACTGGTCCCGGTACTAACGACAGCAACGCTATATTAGCAATGGCACTGGTAGGCAACCGATGATGGCGACAGCACCACTAGAAACGGCTTACTAATATATGAACTAACGTGTTACTAAATGCGGAGTAGCGCATGCATAATGATAACTAATTACATTATTCAACTTTTATTAATGCTTAATAATGTGTTAATTAACTTTGAGTAGTAAACATTAATTAAGTACTTACTAATGCATTAGCTAATGTGTTACCTAATGCTAAATAATACATAATAATGATTGTTCATGTATTACTAAACCGTTAAGTAATGCTTAATAATGCACTAACTAACGTTAATTAAGGGACCCTTATTGTAAAGTGTTACGAAGGAGTGTTTAATTGAGGCTGTTGTATGCTTCATCTATGCCATAGAACCACATCAACACACACACAAAAAAGATTTTCAAAACTAGCCACTAGCCTGCCCAGGTAGGCCTGCACAGGACAAAGGGCCTTACAGCAACACTTAACACCTCACCCACCCAGGTAACAGAGCCCTATAGTAAAAGGTGAAATAATCACCCTATGAAAAGGTGATTATTTCCAATATACTGAATGCAAATTAAATTTGCTTTGGGGGGATTATAACAGTCTTGGATATGTCATTGATGAGTAACAAGATTGATTTCCAGGGGGTTTTAGTTTCTTGTCCATGTGACTCTCTGAACCAAACTGGCACAAGTACCACATTGGACAAAAGTGTCCAATGTGTTTGATGCCATAAAAAAGGCATATTTGAGATTTTTTTTTCTTTTTTTTTTTGCATGCATCTTCTAATCCACTTCTCCTCTATTGATCCAAACCATTGATTTAATTAATGCAAATTGAATTTGGTTTGGAGGGATTATAACAGTCTTGGATATGTCATTGATGAGTAACAAGATTGATTTCTAGGTTGTTGTTTTTTTTGTTTTTTGTGATACTGACCGCCTGTGAGTGCTTTGGGACGGGGGCAGGGCTCGCAGCAGCACCCGCTGCTCGTTGAGGACAGAGTGTTACGTGCTTTCATGTCAGAGTCTCCAAAACATCAGAAAACTCTCCAATAACACCAGAATAACTCGCCAGATTTGTTGATAGTTGCCTTTGAGAAAAAAAAGTCGCCAAGAAGAGTTGGAAAGTCGCCAGATTTAGCGAGAAAGTCAAGCTACATTGGCAAAACTACACTCAGAAGAGTCAGCCTATCCAAAGCTGTCTATCAAGGGCTTTGAGCCCTATAAAGCATTTCATCCAATCATCATACAGAAGCAGAGCGTCCGACCCCACCCACTGCTCCATTGACCGCCAGAGACGCTCAGCGTCCAGGGGCAGGACGAGTTTGTCGCATTATCCAATGAGCGTCTTATCCTGGCTTGTCCCACCCTGGCCCAAAACAGCTGTTGGGAGAAGCCTCATTGAACACCATTGACGCTCTGTGTCTGCGGCGGACTGCCAGTGTGTGATAGGGAAATCACGTTGGAAAATAACAGCGTCGGCAATAAACAGCTGGTTACAGGATGTCATAGTTGTAAAATTGAATGCATTCAAGTGCAGATTTGATGTAAATTATAATTTTAGTGTGACTTTAATATGACAGTTGTGACAATTTATTTGATGAAATTTTAGGGGAAGCCGACCTTCCCTTGATGTCTCAGAGCAATCGCCCCTGGTCTGTATCAGCAGAGACCATGAGTCGGCAATAAAGTCATTATAAGCTAGCGGCAAAATATGCAGATACATGTCAATAAGTGCCAAAATCCAGGTAAAATATATTTTATACAGTCTATGGGTAAAATAGTACTATGGTTTACTCACCGAAAAAACTGCAACACAGAATCCTTTGTCGGTCGATTAGTACAATCAACAGCACAACACGCCATATTGCCAGAAAAAAACTACCCGAAAATAGGCAAACAAACACGGACACCGCAGTGCCTGTCAACTGCTGGATGTAGCCGCGGACCTCTGGGTGTAGCCCAGCCTAGCCCAGCCGATGCTTTAGCATAGGGCTAACTGCCGGTAACTGTCTGTGAACCTGTCACTCAACGTAACCACGCCCTAATTTATGCCAGAATTTTAAGCGTAAATGACACTCAAAAGGTTGTGGTACAAAAAAATTCACCCCCCCCCCCCCCCCCCCCCCACAGTGTTCACTGAGGTGGAAACTATCGGTAAAGACCAAAAAAATAAAATGTACCAGGCTTTAAATATGTTTTTTTAAGCTGTAAAGTCGGCTATTTCAACATGGGGCTCAATGGGATTGTTACCTGATATGAGTCGCACATGCGACACTTTTTGCTCTTGCACCGTTAATTTCGGCCGCAAATCAGTCTATTGTATGTAGACTAAAACATCACTACTGGTTAAGAAGCGAAAGATCAATAATTGATTAAAATGAGCGATTTTGAGTTTTTCAGTCAGCTCCATGCTTACATGGAATCAAGAAAGTTTAATCCCAGTTGGGGAAAAGCTGAGAAGTGGAAGATTACTCGTTCTTTGAGTAATTACATCTTGAATTTTGGCTATCATGGTAATTTGGTAATGATAATCATGGTAATCATTTGAATTAAAATAATAAAATAATGAAAATATTTTAGCACAACATTTCTCTTCATGAAAAATGACAAATGTTTAAAAGACAGTGCCATATAGTTTGAAGTTTACTATAATATCTGTTGCACTAATATCTTTACTTTTGTGCAATTTCAGGAAAAGATGAAGATGATCGGGAGACTGCACTGTTGACAATCATCCTTCTGCCTTAAGCACCTACATACCTGTATGCTCCAGATTCAGATTGCGTCAGTCTTTCTCTCTGTCTTTCTGTATCAACCCCAACCGGTCAAGGCAGATGGCCGCCCACCTAGAGCCTGGTTCTGCCTGAGGTTTCTTCCCATTACTGGGGAGTTTTTTCTTGCCACTGTCGCCAAGTGCTTGCTCATGGGGGAATGTTGGGTCTCTTTAAATTAGAGTACAGTCATAACTTCTTATGTGATTACATAAAATTGTCTTTACTTGAATATATGCAAAATCTTTCATATAGCTATGTACATACATGTGTCTTTTGTTTCCTCCATTGTTTATATTAATTTTATAAAGCATGTGGTTAAAATTCAAGATTTAAATTCTTTGACAATACTGTTTAAGCTCTGTCTTTTGTTTTTCCATCTCTGACATCAATTTGATGGAAACACATTTTTGTATTTTTAGATTAAAATGTTTGGTTCATGTTCAAAATGGAATTCTTTGGTCCTTCAAAGTTATAAACTAAAAGTTAACAAACGTTCAGTACTGGCTTGAGCATTCATTCATTTGAAATGGTCAAATGTGTCAAACAGAGGCATGCATACCACAGTTTAAATATCTGTTTGCATCAAAACAACAGCTGAGGAAGTCCATCAGGTGAGTGGAGGAGCTGTGACAGAACTAGAAATCATTGTACCTGTGTCTATAACACATCAGATAAATCTTGGCCTCTTTTTCGTTAACAAAACTGTTCCAAAATCAAAGCTCTATGAATGTAAAATGGATGTAATGTACTGTAATGTTAAAAACTTCTGTTAGTTTATACCATTCTCAATTGAAAAAAGATAAAATATATAATATGTTTATAGTACAATATATCTATATATACATATATATATATATATAATAAAATAATATTATATAAATATATAAATAAAATATATAGATACGAGTGCCTCGTATCTATCTAGCTTTACTGGAATGGAGTGCCTCGGAGCTAGAACCCATGGCACTAATAAATAATAATCAATCAATATAACAGAAATTAAAATTAAAACAGCTTTCACCAGGGGAAATTAGTTCATTAGTCATTCAATTCATTGGGGAATTTCATAAAGATTTCATACAATTTTTGTGCTTTAATTGTAGTTATGAGTTTCAAAGAATTAATATACATTTTAAATTCAGTCATAAATACTGTAAATTTGGGGATGATTTAATTGTTCTACATAAAATCACATTACAACAGAGTTCATCATCTTTGTTTTCCAGATTCATTCCAAAAGTTAACTGTTGTTTCAGATTTGGTAAAAAATCTGTGTGAGTCACACCCTATAAGTACTACCTTGGGGACGGATGGGCCTTTCACAACTCAGTACAAGAGGAGAGAATTCTTGAAAAAACATTTCTCAGTTGTTGAACCCGAAGAACACATACTTGACAAAAAGGAGGGCAAAACCTTCCAATATGTTCCAATATTGCCCTCCTTGTTGCAGGTCCTAAGCAAGACTTTTCAAGAAAAGACATTTGAATGTGGAAAAAATTCTGAAAATAAGTACCAGACATTTCGTGATGGATCTCACCATCAGAAAAATGATTTTTTTTCTGTGGAAGAGGACAGAGTAAGTCTAATACTCTATATTGATGACTTTGAGGTATGCAATCCTCTTGGGACATCGCGAAAAAAGCACAAAGTCACCCCTGTATATTGGGTGTTGGGAAACATTCCAGTGCACTTGCGGTCCACATTGGCATCTATCTATCTGGCAATTCTGTGTAAGGCTGAAGACACCAAGCAGTTTGGATTCCACAGGGTTTTAGAGCCACTCTTAACAGATATTCAAAGCTTGGAGAAAGATGGTCTTTTTGTTCCAGAGGTAGGCAAAAACATTAAAGGAACTGTGGTCAGTGTGGTGGCAGATAATTTGGGGGCCCACTCTGTGGCAGGATTTGTCAAGAGCTTCACAGGATCTTACGTCTGTCGGTTTTGTGTTGGGGAGCGATCGACATTTCAGTCCAGTGAAGTGAGATCCGGGTCTTTTCAATGAAGAACTAAAGATCAGCATGCACTGCATGTACAGACAGCTGTGTCTAGTCCAAGTCAAAAACTTGAACATTTTCATGTGACATCTGGTTACCCTCCAGATGTGTTACACGACACTCTGCAGGGCATTGTTCCTGTGGAACTGGCTTTGTCATTTGATATCCAGATCAAGAAAAAAACTTTTCTCTCATTGAACTCAATAATGCCATCCGTGATTTCCCATATAAGTGGAGTGATAAAACCAATCGCCCACATCTCATTCCTGCTAACTTTAGCACTCGAAAATCAGTGGGAGGAAATGCACACGAAAATTGGTGCTTATTGCGACTGTTGCCTTTGATAATTGGTTTAAAAGTACCTGAACATGAGCCTGTATGGCAGATGTTGATGACATTGAAAGACATTGTGGACCTTGTCATGTCTCCAGTCCACACAGAAGAAAGCATCTGTTATCGTAACACTATGATTGCACTGAAGCAGATTCCTTGATGTTTTTCCCCAAGAGACACTCAAACCCAAGCATCATTTTCTGGAACATTATCCTCAGCTCATTCAGGAATTTGGCCCTGTTGCTGCCCTTTGGACAATGAGATTTGAGGCTAAACACAGCTTTTTTAAGAGAATCGTCAGGCACACTGGTTGTTTCAGGAATATCTTGCTGTCCCTTGCAAACAAGCACCAGCTCATGGTTGCATACCATCAATCACATGCAGTCAAACCATCACTTGCAGTCACAAAAACAACAGAGGTCTCTTTAGATGTACTTAAGGATGATCTAAAAGACCTGGTGAAATGCAGATTCCCATCTGTTACAGCTGTGCACATTGCGAATAATGTGTTCTTTTTAGGCACCAACTATGCAGTGGGAATGTTGTTGTGTTGTGGCTCTACTGCAGGATTGCCTGATTTTTCTGAAGTGTTGCAGATAATGGTGATTTGTGACAAAGTGACTTTTTTTGTGAGACAACAAAACACATGGTACAACGAACACCTCAGGAGTTACGAGCTGGAGAACACAGCCAGTGTGTAGTTACTTGAGCAAAGAGAGCTTAAATATTTTTATCCTTTAGCTGCATACACTCTTGCTGGAAGACGACTGACAACTTTGAAGCACCACATTTGCCTCTCCTTTTAAGTAAGACATGAGTAGAGAAGGGTGTTGTACCAATTAATGTCTCTGTCTTTTTTCACAGTTTTTTGAAGCACCTTCTTCCTGTTGAGATGGCGAGGATGACATCCGCAAACTAGTACTGCCTTCAGGCATCCCGGGCACAATTCAGGACCTCACTGATGTTATTCAAGAGACATTTAACATTACAGGATCATTCACTGTAATGTATCAGGACATGGATTTTGATGGCCAGTTTTTTACTTTGACCTCAATTGAGGAAGTACAAGATAAGGCTACCCTCAAAATTGTAATGACTGAACCAGTAGTCTTAAGTCTCAGGCCTGTGGACTTGTCAGACATGGAATCCCTAGTACCACAATCTTCTGATGCAAGCTCTTGCCGCTCATCTGGATCTCAGGACACAATCCTGCTTTCCCCCGAAGATGAAAGTGGAACATCTTACAGGTCTAAGCCATGGCCAAATAAGTTTGAAATGCCACCCTTTTTTTATGATGTAGACCTTGTACTGGAAGCTGGAAACCAGGCATATGAAAAGGAAGGCACACTGTTGAACAACCTAAGAGTAATGAGTAGCATACTTGAGAAGCTATCAGAGACAATATTTTGCTTCACAGCATACCCTACTGGTGTCCAGATTTTAGCTGTAGCTGAAGCCTTGGTAGAAAAGTACCCGTGCCTTAAAGAGCCAGGGTCTTTTAATGGCTTATATGGCTGGCAACACCATTAAGATATACATTTTAAGTTGCACACTTCTAATACTCTTGCCCATGTAGAACGCTGTTGCAAGCTTACATTCCCTGTAGGTAACTTTCTCTTTACATTTGTATGTGCTGTTATGTGTTCTCTGTAATAATTTTCTCATCTTTTTTAACAGCAACATATCGAAGGCAGAAGAGACATCATCATCCGTTGCTTGCTTGAGTTCCTTAGAGAGTCTGTAGAGGAGTTGATCAAAGACTACCAGGTAAATTTTATGATCTTTTCTGATATTCACTTGTGATGTTATCTTTGGGGGTATAACTTGTTTATTCTGATAATAAATAAGGGCATAAACATGAACCGGCAATTATTAACCTTTATTTACAGTGATGAACTGGGCCAAAGGCAACAACATAGCAAATTACAATACAATACAATATTAATGGAGCAGTGTGTCCCGTTTTTGACTGATACTGCATCTGACAGTGAAAACAAACGTGAACAGAAACCGTACGAGCTTAAAAATGTGTTAGGTGCATTTTTAACTGTTTCATGTCATTCAACCTCTCTTTCGCAAAGTGTACTTGAAATCTAGTCTCAGACATTGATTTCTAATTGTGGCTGTATGTGTTTTTACAGGATGTCAGCCAAGAAGCCGTGAAAGAGGACTGCAGTCAACACCTCATGAAGATCATCGTCATCCATCCGAACGTGGCACATGAAAACCAAAATCCCAGCTACGTGTCTGTAATCATAGAGGGGAAAGAGGTTCTGGAGGACTGCAGAAGTTTGGCAAATGCTTGCCTGCTGCTCATGGGTATCATCTATGCAGTCAATTTAAGTTACCCACTGAAACTGAAATAAACATTTGAAGTATTTCAGAAACTGTTTCTTGATTTTGAAATCCTCAAAATGTCTTCAAAAGTCCAGGCTCTCCACAAGAAACACCTAGAATGAGTGTTGGCGGTGTTGTAATGTGTGTTTTAAATCCTTGTGCTTAAGTCCCACAAAGGGAAGGTTTTTTGTTTTTGTTCGCCTTTCCTGTCAGTGATCACAGCGACCCACTACCAAACAGTGTTGATAGACAGTTGATACATGTGCTCTTCTCTGTTCTGAGATTTAAAAGTAAGATGTTAAATGGACTCTTTAAATTGTCAACTTGTTAAAGTTTGCAGTTATGATATGTAGATATTTTAAATATATAATTAAATATCTATCTATTCAATAAAGTTTTGAAAAATTGAAAATGCTTGAGTGTTTACTCAGTTTCACAGAAATGGCAACAAATGTTTATTGTGGTAATGTCAAGTAGTAAATTATATTTAAATCAAGTAAATATTACTTAATCATTTCTTAGAATAAAACAAAGAAAAGTTTAGTTAAATAAGACTAAGAAACACCAAGAATATTTAGCTGGATTTTGCAATTAGATGCAATGGTAATTGAGTACCTGTGGACATTGCTTTCAGGTTTACTTGAGTATTTTTTGTAAAAAAAAAAAAAGGTGTTACTAGGAAGTAAGTGCTACTTAAAATTATCCTGAGTAAAAATTACAAGGACTTTCTGTGTGGAGCTAGCTTTTTTTAAGTAAATGTCACTCCAAATTTTTTTCAGTGTTGATAAACATTCCATTTTAGTTAGATAAATTCGGCTGAGTATTGAAAGGTCTCTCTGGAGCCATGAATTTAATTTGGCATTACTTTCTTTTAATTTTTTTTCTACATTCAAGTATTGACTTCGTTTCTGGTCTATTGTAAGATATACTCCTAGGTATTTGTATCATGAATTGCAAATAGCTCACATTTGTTTAAGTTTAAAGTTTGTCTTGAAGCTTTGGAGAATCTTTTAATTTTTTCAATAGTAATTGGAATTTGGTGTCTGTCTTGTACAAATATTGTCGTGTCGTCCGCCAGTTGGCTGATGACAATATCAGTACCTAAGACATTTAAGTGTTTAATTTCATTACAGTTTTTAATGTAAATTGCTAACATTTCTGTGGCTAAAATTAATAAATATGGTGAGATGGGACAACCCTGCGGAATTCCTACATTAACATTAAAGCTCAGGGTGGTGTCATGTGACAGCACGACACAGCTGTTGATATTCTGATATAATCCACTAACTAATTTCTTAAATTTGATTCCAAAACCTAAGTGTTCAAGAACATGGAAGAGAAATGGGTGTTCTAAAGATCAATCAAATGCTTTATAGAAGTCTAAAAAGCGAAGGAAGCCATCATCTTCAATTTGATTTCTATATTCAATAATATCCATTACCAGTCTTATATTATTGTGAATTGATCTTCCTTTTAAAAAGCCAGATTGTGTTTCTGCAATAAGTTTTGAAATTCCTGTCTTAAGACGAGTGGAGAAAATATAGGTGAGTAGTTTATAATCAGAGTTTCTGAGTGTAATAGGTCTTCTGTTTTCTATGAATCTGGGGTCCTTGCCAGGTTTAGGAATAGATATAATAAGCCCATGTCTCATTGTGGGAAGTATACAAGTTTCAAAAATGTCCAGAAAAACTTGATGTAGTAGTTTTTTTATGTCTTCCCAGAAATGTCTATAAAAGTCTCCTGTGAGGCCATCGGAGCCAGGTGCTTTGTTAAGAGAGAGGCGGCCAATCACACTGTCCAGTTCAGTAATCGTTATTTGACTATCACATGTTTGTTTGAAGTTATCATCAACTTTGGGTTAAAAAAAGTATAACAGTCTTCATTAAAGAATTTAGAACTGTAAAGCTGTTGATAAAATTTGAGGATTTAGTTTTGGATCTGTGATTTCTATATCATTTACTATCAAGGTATTGATGTTATTTTTCCCTTGTCTTCTTTTTTCAAGACTGCAAAAATATGCAGTTTCTTTCACCCTCCTCTATCCATTTAGCTCTGGACCTAATGAAGACCCCATGTGCTCTTTGAATGTACATTTCATCCAGTTTAGGTTGAAGGTTTAGTATTTTCTGTTTATCGTCTTCTGTAGGGTTGAGTTTATTGCAGTGAACATTTAATTGTTTGATAATGTCTAGCTCCCTTTTCTCAAAATCTTTTTTAATTTTTTTACTAAATGAAATGGTAAATTGGCGTATTTTAGAAAGAAATTCTCATTTTTTGACAGGTGCCATTAGTTCTTCTGAGTTTACAATTTCTGTAATTGGTGATTAAATTTTTTGGCAGTACTCGTCATTCTTAGTTAGACTAGAGTTAAACTTCCAATGTTTATTTGATCTAATTCTCCTGTTGTTCGGCTTAACATACAGATAGATAACACTGTGATCAGTTAGTGGAGCAGCAGAAATATCAGAGTTGAGCTCATAACTTAGCAAGTGGTTTGCAATTAGCCAGTGGTCGATTCTGGATTTATCATTGGAATTTAACCATGAGAATTTAAATATTCCTGGATTTAAATGTCTCCAAACATCAGTTAAGCCTTGATCATTGCAGAAGTTAGTAAAGGTGTTGTTTGGATGACTTGCAGAGAATCTAGTAGGATATTTGTCAAGGAATTCATCATGGACTAAATTTAGCTCACCACCTATAATAACGTTGTCAGTCGAGTATGTTGATTTAATATTATCTAATTGTAAGCTAATTTGTTGTAATAGGTTTTTATTTTCAGTGCTCCCATTGTAGCCATAAATGTTAATCAAAAATAATTTGACATCATCATGAGTAAGTATGAGTATCAGCCAATGACCATTAGCATCCGCCACATGAGAGATAACCTGACCCTTTAAAGGGGCTAAATGTGATTTCAATTTCACCGCTAGACGTCGCAGCTCTGGACTGCGTGCAACCAAAACAAAACTAGCTAAGGGGTACCCCCCCCCCCCCCCTTTGTGAAGCGAAGCACTTTCCATCCGTGATGAAACAGCTGACTCAGGACCAGTGATGGGAATAATAGAACAGGAGGTAGAGCCTTCAGCTATCAGGCTCCTCTCCTGTGGAACCATCTTCCAGATTTGGTCCGGGGGGCAGACACTCTCCCTACATATAAGAGTAGGCTTAAAACTTTCCTTTTTGATAAAGCTTATAGTTAGGGCTCTTTGAGCTCTTAACTTATGCTGCCATAGGCTTAGATTGGGGGACCCCCACCCCCATGATGCACTGGGCCTCTCTCTCCTCCTCCTCCCTCTCTCTCTCTCTATCTATCTATATCCATTAACACTTATGTTCTATTAATGCATTCAATAACCTAAACTTCTTCCCCGGAGTTGTCTTTCTGGTTTCTGGTTTCTGGCTCTGCTTTCTCGTCCTACAGGTAATCTGGGCCTGTAGACGTCCGGATGACGGATTCCAGTCCCGGACCATCTGGCTCCATTGTTGATTTTCATTGTGCCCCTCTCCTCTATCCTTCCTTTCTCTCCTCTCAACCCCAACCGGTCGAGGCAGATGTCCGCCCACTCTGAGGCTGGCTTTACACGACAACGATCTGAACACAATCCGCAAAAGTGGCGTTGCGTTCCCACTTTTTATTTCGCGTTTAGACGAGCGTCTTTGGGTGGAAATCTGCATGCACACGGTGACGCAAAAGTGTGTGAAATTTGATATAGTATGCATGCCAGGTGGCTAGGTGGTACTGTGAAGCACTGCCATACAACAACACCAAGAGCAGCTCAGAGCACACTTTTGCGTTTTCAACCCTTTAGACGGGAACGCGACGGTGGAGCGTCTTTAAGATTTCCACTCTGGAGGGTGGGTTCATTTTTTTGCGTTTTTAAGCCCCAAAAACGCTGTCGCCGTCTAAACGAAAGGCACATCTGATAAAATATTTTGTCGGTTTCACCCGGGAGCGTTGTCGTGTAAAGCCAGCCTGAGTCTGGTTCTGCCTGAGGTTTCTTCCTGTTAAAAGGGAGTTTTTTCTCGCCACTGTTGCTCATGTGGGAATGTTGGGTCTCTTTAAAGTTAAAACCTGAAGAGTTCGGTTTAGAACCTGCTCTATGTGTAAAGTGCCTTGAGATAACTTTGTTGTGATTTGGCGCTATACAAATAAAGATTGATTGATTGATTGATTGAATAACGCCGTTTAAATAAACGGCGTTACTTTTTTCAGTAACGGGTAATGTAACTAATTACTATTTCCATCGTTACAACGCCGTTACGTTACTTAATTAAATGAGGCACGTTACAAACTCAAGCTAATCTACTCAGTGAACCTGTTCTCATCCAACTTTGCTCTCAGCCACAAAAGCTGCAAAGCCTTTTTTTTTTTTTTGGAGAGGGGAACGGGAGAAGGGAGGAGCGGGACAACCGTGATGATGATTGGTTAAGGCAGAGTAAGATTTCATGGTAAGCCAATCAGAGGCAGTGTTTACACATGCACATGCACACAGCAGCCTCACACACACAAACTAGCAGAAGCTGCAGCAATGGCGAGTTGGGAGGAAAAGATTGTGTTTTTAAACTGGAAGTACAGACACTACTTTAATCTCCTTGAAGTAAAAGGCAGGAACATACATGTGAAATGTACATTATGTATCAGAGCGTCCGTTACAAGCAACTCTAACCTAATGAAGCATATCTCAATGGCACACACCACTACAAAACTTGTGGCCAAAAACACAGACTATTTATACTTTTTAAAAAATTATTATTTTCTAAAGTAACGCAATAGTTACTTTCCCTGGTAACTAGTTACTTTTATAATGGAGTAATTCAGTTACTAACTCAGTTACTTTTTGGGAGAAGTAACTGTAACTATAACTAATTACTTTTTAAAAGTAACGTGCCCAACACTGCTCAGGACACAACGTACTGTTGTGACGTCAAGTAACGAAGTAAGTAATACAAGCGAGAGTAACGTATTAGTAACGTATTTCTAATGTAGTGTAACAGTTATTATTAGCTTTCCGATGCTAACGTTAGCTAACTGCTAGTAGTTGAAAATTAACAAGCTGATCATAGTAGCCAAGCTAACAACTTCACATTGATCATTTCTGTTGGATTTTATGAGCACTGCTGGTAAACAGACATTTGGGTTTTTGTGCAATTGTGAAAATATTGACCAAGACGTGTGTTGCTAGTGTAATGTAGCCAGAGTCTGGTTCATCAACTGTCTCTGAGGTAGCTAATGCTAAGTTTGTTCCTTATAAAATTACAACGTTATATTATAATTGTTGCTGCTCTCTTCATAACTGATAGTTTGATTTTGGTAAGGGCGGCAGCAGCAGCATCATGTCTGTTAAAGCAGCTGCAGAGTGTCTGCCTCCTCAGAGGAGCTGGTGTGAGCTGCTCATATGAGAAGTAGGAGAGAAGAAAAAAAGGTTTGTATCATCTGTGCTTCTATCCATTTGAAGTAAAGTGTAAAATATCAACAGTGTGAAATGCCAGTTTTTCCAGTGTGTCTACATCATGATTTACTTTTCAGTGTACGTGTTGTTCATCTTTTAGAGCCTGCTTCAAGACTTGACCCTGGAAGGAGTCTTTTTGACCTGCAGCCAGGGCTGGTTTATGATGCTCTGATGATGCAGCAGGGCCATCATGATGCTCCACCATCTACAGGGGCTCAACTGCCATGCCATACCTACCTCTGACATCTGCAGCAACATGCACCCCAGATTTACAGGAACATGCATCATTTAGAGATCAAAGGCAACTCAGTCCTGTTCAGTAGACTAACATGTTTAATTAATCACTTATAATAATTTATGATCAGAAGTTATTATTTAGCCTATTGTTCATTAATGAGTAAACAAATATTCTTCAAAAAATGATGTGTGGATCTGCTTCATTCACTAATAATTGTGAAACACCATAAGTTTTCTGCTTTGTGGTAAACAGTACATCAATTTACATTTCACTTGTGTATGGTCAGTGATTGAATTACACTCTCTAAGCAGTAGTGGACTAAGCCAGTGTTATCTACAGTGTTAATGTTGTAATAATGTTGAAATGGATGAAGCATGAATATAATCTCAAATAATGTCAAGTTTATTGGTGAGCAGTATTGCACAGTCAATTCCAGAAAATAATAATCATAAATACTACATTTTTTAGAGGTATACATCACCTCTCTCTTCTTGCTGTGACCATCTGGACAAAAAAAGGTCAATTGTATCTGTAGCTGTACAATCTACACTTGGCAGTTGAAATGAAAACTAAACTCCACTTTTGTACAAATTGATGTATTACAGTTCTGTTTTAACATCTCAAATGCGGTTTACTGCCCCTTCAGTTTATAACAAACATATAAGACAATAGATCAAAAGCAAATAAAATTCAGAAACAATGACAATAATGACACCATGTAAGGTTTATGATCAGTAGTGACAAAGTAGCAGCATGCAAAGTGTAATTCAGTATGGTTTGTCTGCTTTTGTGGCCTGCTGTACTCAAAGCCACTGATGAGGATGTGATGAGGACAGGACGAAGAGTCTGAAGAGTAGCTCCTGGTGTTATTCCTTCCATCACACAGCATCTGCCAGTCTGCCATGGTGGAGTAACTGCAGTATTGGGCATTATGACCTGAGGAATGCAAGACAAAAAATGTAACCTGTGTAAAAAATATTTCAGAGCTTTAATCTAAACAAACTCAACATGACAGACAATTCTCACATTTAAAAATTTCAGAATTGCTAAACTGTCAATTACAATAAACTTCTTCAGTCACAGTATTTCATCACCAGTCCAATAGCCTGTTTATTATTTTTAGGACAAAAATATCTTACTTTACATTTAGTCAAAAGTTTCTGAAATAGCTAGGACTGGTCCAGTGAAGCATGGTTAGCAGTAGCACTATGGTGATTATTATTATTATTATTATAATATATACTACCCTGACAGTATTACAACTAACATTACACAAGCAGGCCATACATATTTTCATACTCACTTCTCTCCCTTTGTGCTATAGAATATGTGGACATAAAATGTGATAACATTCCTATTCCTTCCTCTGTTACTATTTTACGATGCTTATTGCTAACATTAGCCACATGGCTACCAGCGCAGACGTACGGTAGCTCGTTTAGCTTAGCTGTAGCTCGTTTGTGTTAACAGTAAAACAAAACCGGGACCAGTCTGAGTAGAACTACATTATATCCAGCACTACAGGAGTTACACACAGTCCGAGTCTTCGTGTTTGTCTTTCTCATAGAAGAACAATAAACTTATAACCATCTTACTCACTGTGGCTGCGGCTAACGCCAGTATAACACACACACACACACACACTTTATATTCTTTATGTTTGAATGCTAGCTCGCTCCATGGCGGGATCATCCCTATGTTCCCTGGGTCCTATGTTCCTCGCTTTGTATGTGACCGGGGAACATAGGGATGATCCTGTCTACAGTTAGCCAGTTAGCTGAGTTAGCTGCCGAATTAGCCGCCGAGCTAGCCGGGGAACATAGGTACGCTCCCCTCCATGGCTATCATGAAGCCGAGCTGCAGCTCAGGCTTCGTCCTAAGACTGTCAACTAAATGAACATGATATGCGACATGATGTCTAACGTTAGTCTAACACTAACTAAACAGATATGTGACTGTATACACATAACGTTACTTACTGGTCCAAGAGAAGAAGAGCTAGCTCCGAGTCAAAATGTATCCCTTTTTCTTCTCGCAGGGCTCTCCACCTCGGAAATGCAAGGCCAATGTTAACCCGGGTCTTATTCCTCTCTTTATCGGAGAGTTTCTTGGCAACTGAGCTTGGTCTCTTCATGGGGTTTTCCTCCGCCATGTCGCTTTCGCTAAGTCCGCAGCCGGTCCTCAGTGGTTTGATAGGGGGAGTGGCATTACGGTCCCGGTTATATGGGGGAGTTGGTTAACGGTTCCGGTGGAGGAGAGGAGGAGGTGGCTCACATGCATTAACATGAACGCGCTGCCGGAGCGGCTTCCAAAACAGAGGCTCCAGAACAACACACACAGAGGGCGTGTGACGTAACTCTCTACTCCAGATGTCAATACACCATTAGTTGTTTACATAGCAAAAATAAAATTCCTGAAAGCTAATAAAGCTATATTTCGCATATAGCCCCTTTAAGTTTTTCATAAGGATGGCAACACCTGCTGATCTTGAAGTGCCATGGCTAAAAAACATTCCATCTCCCCATTGTTTTGACCAGAAAGTGATATCTTCAACCTTAGAGTGTGTTTCTTGTAGAAAAATAATATCAACATCTTTCCCTTTGCAAAACAGAAAAAAACGTTTTCTTTTAGTCATGTCCCTTAGACCCCTGGCATTAACAGACATCAAAGAAATGTCATTTTTTAACTGGAACATAATATAAACAAACAGAAACAAAAATGAATTAATGAATGAATTAACTGAACTGTTTAGAGTATGAGTAGGGTGTTATTTAACTTGACCCTGAATGGTAGCAAAAACCTTAAGCATGTCTTTTGCTTATCAAAACTCACTTGTTTATATGATTCGACTAAGGTGTAATTCTCTGTCCATTGATAAAGGCATGGGGGCCTCGGAAGTCTTAAATCCTGCCTTCCTTGCTTGCTCAATTTTAGGCCACACAGCCTGTCCTGCCTCCGTCTTCTTTGGTGAGGTCTTCTGCAAAGCGGATGTGAAGCTCCCTGCAGACGGCGTGATGTTTGGTGGTACGCCAGAGTTCATCCCTGAAGTGTCTCCCGACGAACTGCATGATGATCTGGTGAGGTCGATTGGTGTTGTTTGGTCCTAGCCGATGCACAGAGTCTATGATAAAATCCATGTTCTCCTTCCAGTGTGGCACGATTTTCCCGACGATGTCCTTAATTATCTGACGTGTGTTTTCTTCTTTTTGTTCGTTCAGCCCATTTAGTCTTAGATTCCATCTCCGTTTGTATCTTTCCAGCTCTGCAGCTCTCTTTTCCAGCTCTATGGTTCTCTCCTTGAGTAGTTTCACTTCTACTCCCAACTTTTCATTTTTTTCCTTGCAGTCTTTGATTTCAGCTGAGTTAAATTCGACCGCTTTTGCAATGCTGGCAATAGTGACTGTGTTTTCTTTAAGATCTTTTTTGAAGTCCTCCATCATGTTTTGAAGTGTCCCAATCGCAGCCAGGATAGCAGCATTTGAAATCTCTCCAGTGTGGGTTTCTGTAGTCTTGTTTTCTTCTCCTCTTTGTTTTTTCTGTGGAGCTGGTGGTTTAGAGCAGGGGTTCTTAACCTTTTTGACCTTGAGGCCCAATTTTTAAAGTACAAAGTGGCCCGGGGCCCACTAAATATTAACACTGTATAGGTTTAACTGACCTCACTCTCGGTTTAATTTGTATTCAATAATAAACCAAATCCACTTACTGTTTAACAAGCAAAAACCTTGTAAAATGAAATGAAATGATAAAATGGGATTATCACAAAGACTTTTATTAAACATGTGTATGTAACACATACTGTATCATGACACTGAACAGGCTGATAATTCCTGGACCAAATCAGGCTGTGACAAGAACATTTTCAAGAATCAAGTCAGGCTTTTTAATAATAATTCTAAAAAAAGACCAATATTAAGATTTCACTTTAAATTAATAAAAAAAAAATCAATAAAAAAAGGGGGTGATAAAATAAATGCATTCAAATAATATAAATCTATTTTTAAATTAAATAAATAAACTGTAAATAAAATTGAAATAAAGTGCAAATGAAACTATAGCCTTATAATCTGCAAAGCCATTTGAAAATTGCTTCAGCAGTCTCTATTTTTTCATGACAGAAGAATCTTTATATCTGTGACAAATGAACAATGACACAAATAATAACAATGAACAACAACTCCCTTTTTATCTTCACCTCTTAATGAGACACTTGGGCCTGCCTCTGAGACATAATCAGATCCAGTCTGGGCGGAATGGGAGAAAGGCTCACTCTCAGAGTAGCCTCCAATGTTGCTCTGAGTCTGTTTCGGGCTTTGGTCTTAGTTGTGGCCACAATGGAGAACCCTGATTCACAGAGGTACGTAGTTGTGAATGGGAGCAGGAGTTTCACAGCCCTCAGTGCAAGACATGGGTACTCCTTTGAGACTGCAATCCAGAAGGAGCCCAGGTCCAGTTTGCCCTGCTGCAGCTTTAAAGTGCTGTCAGTGGAAACTTCCAGAAGCTGGGATTCCAGGTGTGAGGGCAAAGCAACATCACTTGCAGTGGGATCCACTGCAAATGGGTCCGAAATCCACATGTTTCCCTCTCTGGGATCCTCAGGAAAGTAGTCACCAAATTTCTCTGCCAGTTGTGAGAGGTGCTGGGAGACGGAGTCACTGATATTCACATGAGGGGAGTTTTCCAAAATGTCAGACAAAAGTGGAAACATGTCCATCCTCTTTTCCTGGGCCCTCTTGGTCCACAAAGCAAGTTTCCTCTTGAAAGCTTCAACTTTGTCTGCAACAAAAAATATGTTGCTGTTTCTTCCTTGAAGTGAGGTGTTCAGTAGTGAAAAAATGTCACAGAGGTAGGCAAGTTTTGCTGTGAACATTGTGTCAGCATAGTAATGTGCAAGATGAGATTTTTTCTCAGTGAGAAAAGAGAAGACCTCATTCCTCAGTTCAAACAAACGATTGAGGACCAGTCCTCTTGAGAGCCATCTCACTTCACTGTGATATAGCAGCTGGACATGATCTGCTTCTATGTCCTCACAAAGCCTGGCAAAACATCTGGAGTTCACTGCATTGTTTTTAATAAAGTTTATGGTTTTCACACTTACATCCATCACCTGGTGGAGATCTGGTGACATCTTTTCTGCTGCAAGGCTTTCGCGGTGGAGAAAACAGTGTGTCCATTTAGCTTCTGGTGCACGATCAAGTATCTGTCTAATGACACCATGATGCCTGCCAGTCATTGATGCTGCACCGTCGCTGCACACCCCGACGCAGTTCTGCCAGTCCAGGCCGTTCTCAGTGAAGTAGTTATCCATGCAGCGGAAACATTCCTGAGCCGTAGTGCGTGTTGGTAGCTCTCCACAAAACAGTATGTCTTCGTGCAAACTACTGTCCCAGCGATAGCGAACAAAAACTAGCAGCAGTGCAGCATTCGTGACATCCGTGGACTCGTCTAGTTGCAAAGAAAAAAAAGGGCTACTTTTTATTCTTTCTATAAGTTGATGCTGTATGTCTGAGGCCATGTCTGCGATACGGTGACTCACAGTGTCGTTTGAGAGTGGGATGGTCAGCAGCTTTTTTGCAGCGGCCTCTCCGATCATCTCACGGCACATATCAACAGCGGCAGGCAGAACCAACTCCTCCGCTATGGTGAATGCCTTCTTAGTCTGTGCAACACGTCTGGCTACGAGGTAGCTCGCTTTCAATGCACATTTAGAGTTGCTCGTCAGTGACACGACAGACCTTTTCTGCATCTGCAGTCCACTCTCCTTCCTCTTAAAATAATCCACCGGCTTTCCCACGAGCATCGGGTGCTTGGTCTCTAGATGCCGCTGTAGCTTTGAGGGCTTGAGGGCTTCGTTGGACAGCATTAGCCCACACTCCACACACTGGGCTTTAGGCACTGCCTCTGTTCCTCCATTTACGAAACCGTATTTAATGAAGTCGGCATTGTATTTCCGCAAAAACTTTGTCTTTTGGGTGGAGGGGCCAGGATGTTCGTCGTCATGTTTTCTTTTTAAAAACTTATCCATATTTGCAGCCATATAAGAAATGGACGTAACATCCGTGACGTCACCCATTGTTTGTGGACTGCTGCTCGGAAGCCAATAGAATCGAATCTAGGCAGCGCCATCTTGAAAATTTCAGGTGCATGCCGGGAAAAAATGAACACGGATTCTACTTATATGGGCATGAGGCGGAGTCATGGACGGACGTATGGGCGGGACCAACGGCGGAGCGGGGAGGCTGCGATTGGTTGCGAGGGCTGGATCTCAAGGACATTGGTCAATCAACCTGTCAATCACAACGTAGCCACGTAGCCTGCTTTATCGTCAAATATAAAATCAGAGAGGCCAAAATTTCACAAATGAACACCATACTGCATTGAAGAAGGCTTTAAACTAGCGATTGAGACCATAAACACATTTTGAAAACGTTTACCGAGGTTAGAAATCAAGTGAGAAGTTGGTGAATTCTCCATTGACTTGTATAGAGCCGGACGTCTTTTTGAACACAAAACGGTCGCCCCCTGGTGGCATTGGCTTCTTTTCAGAGGACAGGAACTCCCCGCCTGGCCGCAGCGAGCTACTGAGCGTCTCATGCATAACATATCTCTGTCTTCACTTGATAATCTACAAAGTCCCGCGGCCCTTGGGGCCCACAGGTGCAAAACTGAAAGTTTTTCGCAGCCCTCTAGGGGGCGCTGGCGGCCCAAGTTTGGGCCGCGGCCCTATGGTTAAGAATCAATGGTTTAGAGGGTGATGTTAAGGAGTTTTTTGTGCCTTTGGCATTTGTCTCCATGTTCTCTGGTCCGAGGTAGTCATATTGTAGGAGAGCCCAAGCTTTAGCGTTAGCGTTAGCTTTAGCCATGGTCTTGCGAGTTAGATTACAGATTTACTTACTGCTGGGTGAGTGCCTTCAGTCTGTATTTGATCACTTTATTTTTTTATCTTAAGCAGAATATCTTGTGAGTTTTGAGTCTGAGTCCGTGTTTTCAACGTTAAAGGCTTTTGCTACCCGGAGCTCTTTACCGCGCGACCGTTCCCTCCGCCATCTTGCCGGAAAACCCTCAAATCAGGTAGTGACACTCCCCTCTTGGAGCAGACCAGTCAGTAAACTACACGATAACCCATAATGCATTTCGTTCCTACCCAAGCTGAAATCAGCAGGCTTAGCTCTAACTCTGTAAATATACCACTTTATTCACATGTCTAACCTTTTTAGGCAAGAAAGTAGCCCTTTAGATCCACAATGTGACGCTAATTTGTCCAAATAACGTCTGCTTAAAGTTTTGTTCCTGCGAATTCGGAGCCACTCAATTTAGCCGTAGCGAGTAACGCACTTCCGGTCATTTTCACAAAAATAAAACACCTGTTGCCTTTTATTATTAAGAAAACCATAACAATAGAGTTGGTGCTTTTATTTTGAAAACAGGAAGCGAACATACCCTCACTGTAACTAACTTGAAACCACCGACGTACAACGAACAACCACTTATTTACAGCGACTAACAGATATTCTGTCTTACCTTCGAAGTTTTGTGATGAAAAGTTGTACTTGAGAGCAAAAAACACTGGTTTTAGTGAGTCCAACATGGCTCTGCTTGTTTACAACTCCATTTCACCCAGTGCCAGCCTACAGTGCCAGCCTACAGTAGCTGCGCCGGAACAACAGACAACCCTGGCAACCCGCAATTCCGGCCGCTAATTGGCTGGTACAGTGTACACAGAACGTCATTGTCGAACCCGTCAAAAAATTTTAAAAATATTAATTCAGACTAATTTTTTTTTTGTTTTTATGGAAAAGCAATACTTTCATTCTGTACCCCTCAAAACGCCCCGTGGGTGCATTATTTTAAAAAAAATATAGCTTTTAATAAATATTCTACATATTCAACCTTTAAATTTGAGTAACTTGATTATCTTCCATATTCAAGTGTGTTTAACAGTGTAAATGAGAGACGTGTACAGTTCAACTGGATGGTACTAGGTAACTTACGGGCAGAAAGTCAATATGCTCTCACGGGGGTAGAGAGCGAATGAATTCCAATTCTCGGCGACAAGTTTGGAGTAGTCAGGAAAGACCATGACCCAGTGCACCTTTCCCATCTTCCGCGCAGCTTCGGAGATTCGTTCCCTGTCCTGGAATCTCAGGAATCAAGCAAGGATCGGTCTGGGGGGCTGACCATTAGGTCTACGTCTGGCAAGGGAGCGGTGCGCGCAGTCAATTTCGAGGTCTCCCTGAAAATCAATGTTCAGCATCTGTGGGATAACTTTGCATAAAAATGCGAGTGTGTCCGGGCCCTCGCATCCCTCCGGGAATCCAACAAAGCGTAGATTATTCCGTTGGCTTCTATTTTCCAAGTCGTCCAGCTTCTGTCGCAAGATTTCCACCTCACTTTGAGTAGCAGGGGGATTGGTTTCCATCGCCTGATTAGCGTCTTCCAGGAAATCTATGCGAGACTCAACGTTGTTCAGGCACGTAGCAATGTCAGATATCTTGGCCTCCACAGCCCGAGTTGCTGACTGGATAGCATTCAGCTTGTGCTCTTGAGTCTCTGAAGTTTCTTTCAAAAGTTCGTAGATGCTCAATATGTCCTTGTATTGGCCATCTGGTCGGCAGAGGTAGCTCCGGTGCTAGTGCTGGCGGAGGGCGATGGCGGGTTGTCCTTAGCCACGGTGCTAGCTTTAGCTGCGCTATCCTTGCTAGCTTCGCCAGGTTTGCTAGTCTCTTGTCGTCGTGATGCAGACTTTTGCTGCTGGCTAGGCATCGTGACTATATGAATTTAGTTACAAAATACTCCAACGTGAAATATGTCACTCAGGCGTCAAAATAAAGCACTGTGTAACCCTTGGTTTAAATAAAATATGCTCTGACTAAGCTGCCATCTCCACTGCCCGCATCACGTGACTCCCTGAACTCTGTTGTTTTTGAGTGTCCCACTGACATATGTGAAGAAAATGATTGCTATGTCGCAAGACCTGACATGATGAATTATTATGAACACATTATGAAGAGAAAGTGGACGTGGGCCACCTATGATAAGAGGTTGGTGGAGATGGAGTTAATTAAGCCAGGAAGGATGAAAGTAAAATTCACATCCGACTTTCCTCAACTTATACCTCTAGATTTATGGTGTTTCATTGTACAACAACTGGTTTCCTCCCCTGATTTCTAAACTATGGGATACTATCCAGAGGGAAAAAAAAGGGACAGCCTAAATCTTGTAATGCTAATGCATGGTATGAAGATGTAGCCACTTCTACCTATGTTTTTTTTCACGTCAGCCAAAAACCAAGCTGATGCTAAAACAGAACAGATTGTGCAAGACTTGTCTAAAGGCAAGGCTTAACAGCCTGTTGAGCCAAAAGTAAATTCAGCTATTAGTCTTATGATTGATTATGCACATGATTGTAATTTCAGTAACTGCTGACTATGTCAAAATATGCCAGTGTCAATCCATTGTCCTATGCTTAAATTGCCCAATTCCATTCATCAAAGCTGACTATGAAAAGCCTGATTGGAATGATCTGAGTTTGAGACTTAACAATGATACAGATGATTGTTACACCCCTATCTATCCAATTGACTCTGTTAAATCCACAGAACATGCTGACATTGCACGACATGTTGCACAAAGTATCAATGAGCAATATTTATTTGCCCCCTCATGCACTGCAAAATGTTCCATTGTGTTTCCGAGGTGTAGGGTCAGGTCAGGAGGAGGTAGGACCGAACAGTTGTAATATGGTAATAAATGTCACTCTAAAGCACTCTCCCCTGCCCGAGAGAGTGTATTTAATTTGCGGTGATAAAGCAAATTGCTGCACGCCATACGAAGAATCACAAGGTATTTGCTATTCAGTTTATTTGAGTCCCCTGATCAGGAAAGTAGATGCCTCCGAAAAAGCTTCGCTGTATCCTCCTTTGCATAGATACAGGGAGTTAACATCCTCTAAACGTGTCATCAGCATCCTTTTACTCTGGTATGGTGTTTATGTGTCTACGGAAGAGGATTAGGGCCACTGTGGGAAAAAAGTGAGTTCTGACTTTTTTCTCATAAAGTCAGAATTCTGACTTTAAACTTAGTCAGAAAAAGTCAGAATGACCTCTCCCTGGAAGATGATGACGAGGAGGTGGAGACCTCAGATCTCTTATCAAAAGTGTTACGAACCGGCTCAAAGTCCATAACAGAAAATGGGAATCACACATGACAACATGTAAAATAATATTTATTACAAACATAAGCTAAATAACAATGCTAATCAGTTATATCAGTCATGAATGCAGGGTGTGGATGAGTGAAATGTGTGGTGCGATATGTGCCAACAAAACCGAAACCAAAAGTCTAACCCCTCTGGTTGGTGGAGGCCTGGAAGGAAGAGAAGAGCACAATTACAAAGCAGCCAGCTAAATAGGCTGAGGCCTAAACTACACAGGTGTAGGTAGTTTCCCTGACGTCCTCTAGTCCCACCCACTGGCTCCTGAGCCAAGAAGCCCAAGGAAAAAGGCAGAGAGGGACGTCACACCCTCCCCTTAAAAACTTCCAGGTCGATCATCCAAAACACAAAAACTGATTAGACATGTAAACCATTCCACTTAATGCAGAACGTCACTTAACATTAACTGAAAGCAAACTGCATTCCAACTGTGAATGTGTAAACACACCAACTTGGCCAAATACTCTTGACACCTTCCATGCGCCAACCCGTCACCTGGTACCACCTCAGCAACCTTGGATCCTTAGGAGCAAATTAAGAGGCAGATTAAATGAGAACAGGTGTAACAGAAGATATGTCAAGGCAACAAGACACCTTTAGGTCCAACATATAAAGTCGCAACAGCTATGCAAACTGAATTTTCACAGAAAACAGTGAGAAGCTATGGTCTATGATAAACACCTGAGCCCAAATATGCCCAAGTATTCACCAAGTCATCTGCAGCTAGACACATCAATGTCTTACCCTTACAAATCCCAGCTATTCAAACCACAAAA
This sequence comes from Scomber colias, assembly GCA_021039105.1. Classification (NCBI taxonomy): domain Eukaryota; kingdom Metazoa; phylum Chordata; class Actinopteri; order Scombriformes; family Scombridae; genus Scomber; species Scomber colias. Next base: position 52,141 of record JAJDFG010000558.1, read on the forward strand.
CTGCAACAGAAGATACCAAACCAAAGTAGACATACAAAAGGATCCTCCAACCAAAAGCACCATTACCAACACCTGTGGGCTACAGAAACAGACTTCAAACATTAGTGCTGGCACCATAAGTACAATACAATGTATGGGACAGCCAAGATCACAACCAGACCTTCCCCAACCCTATCTAACTGCCACCAAAACTATCTAACTCCACTCAACCTTAGTCTTCGTGCCACTACTTGTGGGGGTTTCTTATGCACTGCAAAACCAGCGACCCCTCCGCATCCAGGGACGTGCTCCTGAGACAACTGCTCTACCCACGTTTGCAGCCACATTAAGTATGTACAAGAAACCGAAACCAAAAGTCTAACCCATCTGGTTGGTGGAGGCCTGGAAGGAAGAGAAGAGAAGAAGTAATTACAAAGCAGCCAGCTAAATAGGCTGAGGCCTACACTACACAGGTTTAAGTAGTTTCCCTGACGTCCTCTAGTCCCACCCACTGTGTGTTCATGTACTCCTTGTTTTATTTTCCTTTCAGGGTTTCGTTGTTTTAATGATTACAGATTTTATTGTGCGTTCCAAATTTCAAAATGACACTATTAATCAATTTAATCATTTTTGTTTAATGAAGTACAACTAAACATTTCTCTAGTTTGAGTAACCAAAATAATTACTTTTGGTTTATAGGCTACATTCACACTGCAGTTAAAAGTGACCTGAATTCGATTTGTTCGCTCAAATGTGACCCATATCTGATTTGTTTCTGACAATGTGAACAGCACAAGTCACATTGAATCTGACATTTCCAAATCCGATTCAGGCCACATTCACATGTGGTACTGAATCGGATACATATCGGATTATTTTTAATGCGGCCGCAATCTGAACAGTCAGGTCACATTTAATGCCGCTTTGACATTATTCTGGAGCAACACACAGCAAGTATTCATTTTCTTTCTCCTCTTCCTCCTTTTTAACATCACCCGCCCACAAATTTGCCATCTGCTGCCACACACTGTTTTCAATATTAGACCATAAATGAGACTACCAGTAACTTCACCAGCTGTTGCTGTTGCCATGTTCGCTTCCGTAAACTCCGTTCTGTGTGTGACGTCATTAATGATCACTTCAGGAGGCCACATTTAAAAGTGTAATATGACCAGCCAAACAAATCAGATTTGAGCAATAAATTGGAATTAAGCATTAAGGCCTGTGGTGTGAACGTAGCCATAGAGAATGTTGCATGTGATTTTGATTTCATAAATGTGTATTTGAATGCAATGAAAAAACTGCAACTGATGAAACTGATGAAGGATTCAAGGCCACCATGCATCGAAAGTGCTAGTAACCTCTCCATGGTGGTGACCCTTGACTGTACGATAAGTACATGGGTTGAAGACTCGTCAGTGCATAAATTAATGTGTGAAATTATTAAATTTGTTATTGTGATTTTACTTTTTCCTTTTCAGGGATGAAATGAGTATTTTGCTGTATTGCTGTAATCACATGTACATGTATGTGTCACCTTTTAAAGTGTAAGGTTTCCTAATGGGATGAGATAGGGTAAACGCATAGATCTTGTTTCCTCCATACCATCGAGGCGTGGCCTTAAACCCCTCGCTAGACTAGGAGTAGTTAGCACAGGGTTCTTGTTTGCTTTTTCTGGATCATTAGGGAAGTAGGCCCCTCTCTCTCTCCAGCCGCATCCACTTCCTGCCATCACCACCTCCACCACAGCAGTACCACATGATGGTGTCTCCGCCATGCTGGAACCGACAGATGAGGAACTGCTGGAGCTAACCCAGAAGCAGCACCACCACTACCCCACGGATCCTCCTAAAGCCCTCATCTTGGACCAGCCCGCAGAGTCACCAGCTCCCTCCACACGAGCACCATCGGCACCACCACCTGCTAGCAGTGATGAGGTAAAGCTGTCTGTCAAACAGTAAATGTTACCTGTCAGATGTCAAAATTCACAACAGTAATTCTGAAAAGAGAGAAACTTAATACCCAGTAACATTGATATCTGTTCTGTTTTCACTGTCTCTACTCTTAAAATAGCTTTTTGTGAAGCTTTGACAATAAGTTCACATATATTTCTCAATAATGGCTAAAATAGCATTTTACACCAAAACAATAAGACACACAAATCCCAGTAACGTATCTGCCCTGTTTTCACTGTTACAGCACTTAAAACTGCATTTTGTGTGGTTTTGACTATAAGAACACCCATATATCAATGTTTGCAAAACTAAATTAAAATGAAATATAAGTGATTAAGTTTAATAAAAGCTAAACTAAGTCCCACCCCTCAATTTTAACAATGTTGAAAATCAGTGCATCAGTCTTTCCACTCAGTGCTGTTTATTGAGAGAATGCACAAAGTTTCACACACACAATGAAACTTACTGAAAATCAAAGCTCGGCATTTAACTTACAAGCTTGTATTTTGTTCACCTGTGGCTCAAAGGTTTTTATTTTTGTTTCACATTTTCCATACAGATACACATCTATACTGGCACACCACCACTTTCACTCATCACCTACTCACACAGACACGAATGTGCATGCGCAGGCTGTCAAACTCGATAGAAATGTGTGTGCGTACACATGTATGTGGGTCAATGACGTATAAGGATTTTCAACAGGTCAATTTTAAAATAATAAAAATGGGAATATATATTGCAGTAGTTCAAACATTAAGAATGTAAAATACACATAAATTCATATTTAAATAGTAAATTAAGTGTTTTATGTGTTTTTTCATCTCAATGAATTAGAACAGACCTTAAAAAAAGTCATGTGGTGCGACCATGATCTATCTTAAAATAAATGAATTTCCTTAACATGCTTAAATATTTTTTTTACAAGTTTTGAGTAATATAAAGTGTCTAGAAAAAAACTATTTGCATGTCTTTTGAGTTTTTGTAAATAATAATCTCATATTTATGTTCTATAATGTCACAGTTGCCTTCTTAAATGAATGTAAGACTTATTTTTCCTGTAAATTGCTTAAAAATGATTTAAAACATTTAAAAATACATTTCAGGTAAACATATTGTATCAGTGATTAATATTACTGCCACAGAAAAGTGATATTTTACTCTGAATTTTATACAGTTATTGGTATTATTGGTCGCACCACATGATGAATGGTCGCACCACATGACATAAGGACCTCATATCATTAAAAATCTATTGAAAGAAATAGAAAAACAATTACTTTAATGCAGAATAGAATTAAACCAGTGGTTTTATTACAATTTCACAGAATTTTTATAAACTCAAACATTTCATAAACATTTTTTAAAACAGAAGTGCAGCACGCCTTCATTGCTTTGTCATGAACAAACTTTTCATTTAACTTGACAATGGAATAAGTCCATTTTGATTATTGAATCATTTAGAACAGAAATATTTATTATCTAGTGTAGAGGCAGATATCACAATTGTGTGTATCAGAAGGAAGAACGAGGGAAAACACCAGATAGAGGCAAAGGTTAGAATTACTTAACATTGCTCAACAGGCCTTACCATTTTGGTCCATCAATCCCTTATAAGGAGTTGTTTTTCACTATATCTAATATTACAGGGAGATCATGACCACTGTGACACAGAGTAGAATTCCAGGAACTGAGAATTAGCCTGAACATGTCAGGTCCACTTGACCTGGTGCACGAACACAATGACGCACGACACCATACGCAATCAATGGTATAAAGGGTCTGTAAGGGCATGCCTCGGGGCTGTTTTGCTGTTTGCTATTTGCTGTTCTGACATTCGTTGATGTCCGCATCTGTTGACGAATAAAGATCCCAGTTGGCTGTTCGACGACTTCTGTTCTCCGTCTCATATTTTAAGATACTGAGTTTAAGTAATCAATCAAAGTTACTAATGAATGGTGAACATGATGAATGGTCAACAGTAAACTGTTGCTTCTGAAATCTTAGAAAAAATGACTCAAATTGCATATAAATATATTCCAAATAATACTAAAATAAAGGAATTAATGTAAATAAATCATTAACTGAATATAAAAGTTTATAATATTGGACATATCTGTCATTGAAAAGACTCTGCAATGGTCGCACCACATGATATTTGGTCGCACCAAATGATATTTTCAAGTTCAATCAAAGTTTACAGGCACAGAATTGACCACCTAAACAAAACAAGCTAGCTTGCCACAAAAAGGTCACTATGAAATTTATATTCAAAACATATATTTGTAGAAATAACGTCATATTCATTGTTTTCTTGAGGTCATACCACATGATATCAAAATATGGCAACTACATACCAGCCATTAAAAAGCTTCATTTTTTCCATATTTTAGAAAGGGGTACAAATCTGCTTGTTGCATCCATGGGTGCTTGGCAAACTAGTGTATGATGCAGCATCCTGCCTTAGAATGATTTTCATCATAAAAGTCCCAGAGTGGTTGTTTCTTGATGGTCGCACCACATGATATTTCATAAAATCATCATCGTCAGACAAAGTTTGTTTATATGCCATGACGGAAAAATAAATACAAATGGTTTGCAATTTTGTACAGTACTATAAAACATTCTGGAAAACATGCCAAAAAGGGCAGAACATACATTTGAATAGTTTTGGAGTAATTTCAAATAAGTTTTCATAACAGCAGTCATGGCCAGACGGTCGCACCACATGATATTTTATCACTTTAAATAAAAGAAAAATCACTAATAACTTGTGTTTTTGAAAACTTAAAGTGAATACATATGAAGGAAAGCCACTACATATATATGGTATTTATTTATCCATTTAAACCTTTTTCTAACTGTATAAAATGCAGTCGGACTGCAAATGTAGGCGTCACGTCATTGACCCATGTACAGCTCCAGAGACAGTACAATTTATATTGTGCTGCGTTCACAAGTCAGAGAATTTGTATCATCTTGCATATCTGCATTAACTCTGTTACCTGCATATGCTGGTGTGTGCACGTGTGTGTGAATAAGTGATTTTTTTCAGCTGCTCTAGGTAAATCTGAACCTTGAAGGCATGGCTTGGAAAACAATGTAGACTCAATGGGAGGAGGCTGTGAATGGTGCAATGTTGGTTTGCTGAACAAACAACACAGAAAGGACAGAGAAAAGAGTCATACCTAATTATACATGGGAGGATGGACTGGCAATCTTACAAATAGCTGATTTCACAAAAACTTGTGTTTTCCTTTCTGTTCCCTTGTGTTCCCTCAGTGACATTCTGCTTATTTTATTGGCTCATAGGAGCTCCAGCACAATGTGGTGTGATTGAAGCAGCCAGTAATATTCTTTAGGTGGAACACTATTTTTATTTATTTTTTAATCTGTTTACATAAATAATGTAGTAAATGATTCTGAAGTTACAGTCCAACATAACAATATAATAAAAGATCTTCATTAAGTCAAACCACATTTTTTATAGTATTTTTGATAACACAACATATTTCCAGCTACAGCCATTAAGCAGAAAACAGATACGTGCAACATCTAGCATAACAGCCTGACCACACTTCATGCAAATTACAAAAATTGAAAACTACATCAAAAAATTGGAGTGACACAAAATGATGTACCCCTACCACTATCAGATTCAGTGAATATCCTTCTAAGTCTGTGACATTACAGTTAAAGTAGTGATTCTTCTTGGGTTTCATACAGTAAGGTCACAGTAAGGTCCAAAAGGCAGTGAGGAGGCATCTGGGCCATCATACAGCTTCAAGAAATTGTTGTGACAATCTCCAGGGTCATCCTCACTGATTTGGGTAAAGGTTACAGACACCATAGTCATAATGGTTAAGGTGGAATTACCATTTTATCAATTTTGCTCTGAAAAAGGCCATATTTAAATGTGTTTTCACTGTGAGTTCAAACTTAACTTTATACAGTGTAGTTCTTTCTCTTGGAGTATTCACCAAGGTGAGCGATTGTAGATGAGCCAAAATTAGTAGTGTGTGTTACCTTTTGACAACTTATTCCTGAGAACTCTTAGAGCTCTTCTGATGTCATTTGGGCAAATGATGCAGTAAATGATCATCACATTTCTCATATGTTATATGTGAAAGGGTGAATTGTGTATTTCTTTCATGTGAAGATAATTGTGAAGAAGAAACATTTGGTTTAAATGAAAGAAAATCCTCATCCTGTCATAACCTCTGCTGAGATTCTGACCATGTATTTATCTAATAATCTCTCTCTCTTGTTAATTCTTGACTTTATAGAATTGTAAATTAAATTGTGGTTAGTTTAAGTGTAAAAAAAACAACCACAAAAACAAACTTAAACCAAACTTAAATCCAAAACCATAAGCATGAAAAACTGTTCCATAATGGAAAACTATGGTGCAATGGAGTCACAAATATCACTGACAGATGTTTTCAGGACTTTCATTCTGAAAAGGAAAAAATTGCTAATACTATCTCTTGAAGAATTGGCCTGATAGATGGATAGATGTTAGGGTTTTGTCTTTTGTGGTTTTGTGTGTGTAGGTCTGGAATTAATAATCATTTAGCCTCATAAAATTAACCTGGGTGCCATCACTCTAGGGCAGGGGAGTCAAACTCATTTTCATTCAAGGGCCAAATACAGCCCAATTTGATCTCATGTGGGCCGGATCATTAAAAAGGGCCGCATGTTTGACATCCCTGCTCTAGGGTGACCAGGCGTCCGGCTTTAGGCTGGACAGTCCGGATTTTCAGTGGGATGCGTATTTGTCCTCCTTTTTGAGGCACTAGGCTTGACTATAAAAAATGTATCCAACACAGTAACATATCTGGTCTAACAAATGATTGGCTAAGAGCGGTGTCAGATAAATATCTGCTTATATCATTGGTTAAAAACTTAAACAAGGACTTCCGGTTTGCAGAGCATGGAGTAGGCGTGAAGTTTTCTAGCTCCCACTAAAACGTTCCCTTTTACCTTTTTAAACCCTATTTTTCTCATCTGAAAACTGAACGACGGGGTCTGGCCACGGTTAGGATCGATGCTACAGCTTTACCTATGTCAAAATATGGGAAACAAGCCAAAAAGGACGCAGCAGCAGCAGACAACTCTGGAGCTAACGTTAGCAGCGCAGCTAATATGTCAGCAGGAGACATCTCGGATCTACTCGAGAAGCACAGGGCCTCTTTGGCCGCGGACTTTAAGTCATCCTTTGCAAGTCTGGAGACCAAGCTGGACAAGATTCAAGCTGTGGTCTCGGGGCAAGGACAGCGAATAACTGATCTGGAGTCCAGTGCTGCGGAGGTCAGCCAACAGTTACAGCAGCTTGAAGCTACTTGCTCCGTGTCGCAGGAAGACAACAAGTGGCTGAAATCCAAACTCTCTGATTTAGAGGGGCGCAGTAGAAGGCAGAACATTCGTATTGTGGGCTTGCCTGAATCTGTTGAGGGCTCACGCCCTACCGCCTTTTTCTCCCAGCTCCTGGTAGATGTCCTCAGTGAGCAAATTCTCCCTTCTCCCCCGGAGCTGGACAGAGCACACCGCAGCCTCGCACCCAAGCCCGGTCCACGGGACAGGCCCCGGCACATCATTGTTCGCTTTCATCGGTACCAGTTGAAGGACTTGGTGATGCGAGAGGTACGCAAGCGAGGTGAGCTGGACTACCGCGGGCACAAGCTTCGTTTCTATGAGGACTATACTGCCGACGTTTTGAAGCAGCGAGCAGAGTATAAAGACGTTATGGCTGAACTTTATAAAAGAGGTCTCCGTCCTTCTCTACTCTTCCCGGCGAAGCTGCGCATCACTCTCCAGAACGGCGAAAAGAGATGGTTGTCTTCTGCCAAGGAAGCCACCAAATTCATCCTTAGCTTGGGAGAGAATGGGTCCGCACCGCCGTGATACTTAACTGTGTCTAACACCTTTTTGATACTTGGGAGTAAATAACTGGACATTTGCGAGGTTTCTTTCTCTGCTCCCCTGAAACTATTCCTGTTTACTTGGCAGAGTTAGTTAGCTGGGCTCGCATTCAGGTTGAACGTTGCCTTTCCGCACAATTTTAGCTGGTCCGGTTTGGAGCATAAGTTTGGAGAGATTACTACAGCTATGACGTGGAAAGGGTCAACAGGTGATTCACTATTATTGTTCACTGTTTTTCATTGTTTTTCATTGTGGACTTAGTTGTTTAACTTGCATTCTTCTGATTATAGGGTTAACTGTTAAAAACTTTATAGGAGCTAGTTTATAGGAAATATATCCTTGGGAAGTTTATGTCGAGACCTGAGGGGGTCTCCCTGTTCTCGCTCTGTAGAGCGTATTACAAGTGTGGGCTTGGGTTGTTTGTTTTGGGGTTGTTTTTTTTTTTTCTTTCTTTCTTTCTTTCTCTCCTCCCCTCCCTTTCTTCTTTCCTCCCTTTCCCTGTTTTCCTCCGGGGCTACCAATTCTACTCTTTTTTTTTTTTTTTTTTTTTTTAGATGAAGGGTAATCTCAATTTCACTAGCTGGAATGTTAAGGGGTTGAATCATCCAGTGAAGAGAAATAAAGTTTTTGCGCATCTAAAACAGCTCAGGGCTGGGGTAGCCTTTCTGCAGGAAACCCACTTACGAGACTCTGACCAATGGCGATTAGGTAAATACTGGGCTGGACAGTTCTTCCACTCTAGTTTCAAGGGAAAGGCCATGGGTGCTGCTATTTTAATTGATAGAAACATTCCTTTTGAGGCTTATCTTTGAGGCATCATAGCAGATAAATTTGGTCGTTTTATCATAGTCTCTGGCAAACTCTACAAAAAGTCAGTGGTTTTGGCCAATGTGTACGCGCCTAATGTTGATGATGTACAGTTTTTCAATCGATTTTTCTCTGAACTCCCTGATCTAAATTCTCACTGTCTAATTCTTGGGGGAGATTTCAATTGTTTTTTAGATGTGGTATTAGACCGCTCCTCCCCTAAACCTACGACTCTCAGTAAGTCTGCTGGTTACATCAAAGCATTTCTCAATGATTTTAGTCTTTCTGATGCTTGGTGGTTCTTGTATCCCACAGGAAGAGAATGCTCCTTCTTCTCTCACGTCCACCACACGTATACTCGAATCGATTATTTCTTTGTTGACAATAAATTAATCTCAAATCTCAAGTCATGCGGTTATGAAGGTATTATTATTTCCTTTTTTTTTTTTTTTCCCCCACCACCCCCCCTCTTCGGAGGACAACTTTATTTTTAACTTTTATCAACTAGGTGACAGATAGACAGACAGACAAACAAAGACAGACAGACAGTGGGACAGGACGATGACAAAACTGACAGGACGGGACTCAGTTGTTTGTGAATGAGTAGAAAGGTCTGTGAGTGGTCATGATCGGGTTATGGGACGGGGCTTTTTGTAACATGCTATGTTTGGGTGTTGCTTGTGTGTGTCTGTATGTAAAATGGTGACTATCGGGGAGGAAAGGAGGAGTTAAGTAAAATTAAAAATGAAAAAGTTAAAGATAACTAAAAAAAAATATAAATAAGTTTAATCCATTGATTAAATAATCAATCAACCAACCAACCAATTAATTAATTAATTAAGTAGTTAATTAATTAATCAACCAACCAATCAAATAAGCAAACAAATTAAGATAGAAAGGGGGGCAAGGAAAAAAAAGGGGGGGTGGCTTTTGGTTATGTTTTTGTTAAATTTAAAAATGTTAGAAAAGGGGACCAGGTGTTGTCAAAGGCTGACATTTGCTTCTCTCTATGTGCATGATGTTTTTCTATTGTAATATATTCTGTGATTAAGTCTTTCCAGTGGTTGATATGGCATGATTTCTTTGATTTCCAGTTTTGGAGGACTACTTTCTTAGCGACAGTTAGAGAGATGAGCAAGGGTTTGTTGAAGTGTTGCGTAATGTGGATTGTAGAAATATCATTAAGAAGACAGAGTGTTGGAGATGATGGGATTCTGGAGTCCAGGATGGTAGAGAGTGCCTCAGTAATTGTGATCCAGAAAGAATAGACTGGTTGACAGAGCCACAGGTATTATTATTTCTGATCATGCTCCCCTAGTTTTGGAGTTAGCTTTTGCTGAGTTTGCACGGAGACACTGGAGATTGGATCCATCGTTGCTCTCTGACGAGAGCTTTCTCTTGCACATCTCTACACAAATTAAAACCTTTTTAAGCATCAATAAAACACCAAATATGTCAAATAAAACAATCTGGGAAGCTATGAAAGCATATTTGAGAGGAGAGATTATTTCTTTTGCAGCATATAAAACTAAATGTTCAAAGCAAAAACAGACTGATATTGCCAACCGGATTATAAACATAGATAAACAATATGCAGAATCGCCTTCTCCTGAACTGTACAAGGAGCGCTTGAAACTTGAGACGGAATTTAACCTTCTTTCCTCACAACAAATTGAAAGACATTTACTTCGGAATAAAAGTAACTATTATGAGCATGGTGGAAAAACTGGCAAACTCCTAGCTAATCAGCTGCGTGGGGTAAGAGCAAAGCAACTCATTGCTGCAGTACGGACGGAAAATGGTGATATATCATCTGACCAGAGAATAATTAATGATAAATTCAAAAAATTTTATTCCAATTTATATTCTTCAAATTGTACAACAGACTTCAATATAATGGAAGACTTCTTTAATAATCTCGACCTACCGTCCCTTTCTCATGACCATAGAAATAACCTAGATGCTCCCATCACCCAGGAAGAAATCTCAGCAGCAATATCATCTATGCAGTCTGGTAAATCTCCTGGCCCACATGGGTTTCCGTCAGATTTTTTCAAAAACATTTCTGCTGATTTGACCCCCTTGCTGTGCTCAGTTTTTTCTGATTCCTTAGACTCAGGGACACTCCCTCCCTCATTCAATCAGGCCTGTATTACTCTGCTGTATAAGACAGACAAGGATCCACTAGATTGTGGTTCTTACAGGCCGATTTCTCTACTAAACACAGATGTAAAGGTCCTTGCCAAAATCTTGGCACGCAGACTCGAAGATATTCTTCTAACTGTAATATCTCCAGATCAAACTGGATTTATTAAGAGACGCCATTCTTTCTATAATGTTCGTTGGTTGTTTAATATTTTTTATACCTCAAAACATGTTAATGCGGAGTGCCTTGCCTCTATGGACGCTAAGAAGGCATTTGATAGAGTAGAGTGGAGCTTTCTTTTATTGACTCTTGAAAAATTTGGATTTGGCCCTGTATTTTCCTCCTGGATCAGATTGTTGTATAAATGCCCGTCTGCCTCAGTTCTAACCAACAGCCATTACTCAGAATACTTTGACTTACACCGTGGGACACAACAGGGTTGCCCACTAAGCCCACTCCTTTTTGCGTTTGCTATCGAGCCCTTAGCGATTGTGTTGCGTAGTAGTAGGCGGATACGGGGTATATGGAGGGGAGAAGTCGAACATAAGGTCTCATTGTATGCAGACGACCTGCTTCTGTTTGTCTCCAAACCATCCACCTCTCTACCAGAAGCCCTCACTATTTTGGAGAATTTTAGTCAGTTTTCAGGTTATAAATTGAATTTAAACAAAAGTGAGCTATTCCCAATTAATAAAGAAGCACTAAAACTTAACTTCACAGACCTCCCTTTAAAAAGGTGGTAAAACATCATTTTACCTATCTCGGAATATGTGTTACTAGAGAATTTAAATACTTATTTAAATCAAATTTTCTCACTCTATACGATCAAGTTAAACAGATTTTATCTAAATGGTCCCCTTTGTCTCTGTCCCTCATTGGAAGGATAAACTCGATTAAAATGACCTTGCTTCCCAAGTTCCTGTATTTATTTCAGTGTCTCCCCATTCTTACCCCAAAATCCTTTTTCAAGACCCTCGACTCACTAATGTTATCCTACATTTGGAATGATAAACAACCCCGGCTGCGTTAAGTATTTCTTCAAAGGCCTAAGCAGGTGGGAGGAATGGCTTTGCCTAATTTCCAGCACTATTACTGGGCAGCCAATATCAGGTGTCTATTGTACTGGAAGCATTTTCATCTGGATCCCTCTTCTCCAGCTTGGGTGACAATGGAGGTCTGTGCTAGCAACCCTGTCTCCTTACCTACCCTTTTAGGCGCCGCACTTCCTCTAGCTTCGGTTGTCCCCAACAGTAACCCAGTAGCTAGACACTCCTTGCAAATCTGGGGCCAATTTAGGAAAAGCTTTGGTCTACAACTCTTCTCACTTAAAAGCCTAATTGCTGCGAATCATCTTTTTGTCCCCTCAATGGCAGATGGCGCGTTCAAGACCTGGCACAGAAAGGATTTGAAATGCTTTGATGATTTGTAAATTGACAATTGCTTTGCCAGCTTCTCTCAATTGACAGAAACCTTTGATATTCCCAAATCCCATTTTTTCAGATTTTTACAAATCAGAAATTTTGTACAGCATTTAACAGCAAATTTTCCTCACAAACCCTCTGTCAACCCAGTTGACACATTTCTCTCGGTTAACCCCACGTCTAAAGGTGTTATGTCTAACCTATTCTATCTTATTTCCGAACTGCACTGCTCTTCAACAGAAGCCATCAAATCCGCTTGGGAACAAGACTTAAACTATACCTTTACAGAGGACACATGGGACTCCGTTCTTGGCCGGGTACACTCCTCCATGTGTTCTCGACATGCACTTTTGCAATTCAAAGTAGTGCATCGTATTCACATATCAAAAACTAAGCTGGCACGAATGTTCCCTGATGTTGATCCTGTATGTGATAAATGTAAGGGTGCACCAGCCTCACTTTATCACATGTACTGGACATGTCCCTCCTTAGTGAACTTTTGGACATCAGTCTTTCAGACGATCTGACACCCTCCATCATCATATTGAGCCCAATCCTTTAACTGCTATTTTTGGCATTGCTCCAGATTTGGATCTGCCTAAAGATTCGTTAAACGTTGTGGCTTTTGCATCTCTACTAGCTCGACGAGCCATCTCCCTTAGGTGGAAGGGTCCAGCTCCTCCTTCTCACTCACACTGGCTCAAAGACATGATGTCCTGTATGAATTTAGAAAAGATTAGATATACTATCCGGGGTTCAGAGAATAAATTCTACAGAATATGATACCCCTTCTTTTTTTTTTTTTGGGCACACACACAACCACAGTGTCATGTCTGCTAAGTTTCTGTTTATGTCTTGTCTTTCCTGTTTTATTTTGAAATCACTAACCCTTTGTCTCTGTTCTAGATTCACCTTCCTGCATGCCCTTCCCCCGTTTCATCACACCTGCTCCCTGATTGTTCTCCCCACCTGTCTCCCATCTTCCCTCGTTTCTTTTTGTATTTTATCCTCTATGTCTCACAGTCTCGTCGCCAGTTCAATGCACTTCATGGTCCTCGTCCCAGCATCTTTCATAGCACTCTTAGTCATAGTCATAGCCTGTTTGTGTACGACTTCGTCTGTTTTCTCGACCCTGCCTTTTGCCTCTCGCTTTTCTGATACCTGCCTAATCGTGTACCGAACCCTGTCTGGAAAAAACCTGCCTTTTTTCGTCTGAGCCTAGTCTGTGTTGTGCATTTGTGTCCACCAGTTCTGTGCTCTGGGGAGTTCATGACACACAGTATCTGTGTGTGTGCAGCAGACCTGTATTTAAACTCCACATTCATCCTCTGTAGCAGCTCAGGAGACAACAGCCCCTCTGTCATCATGGCTTCCAAGCCCCCACTGCCCCTGGGCCTGTTTATATCCTGCAGAGACTGGTACAAATAACAACATAGCAACAATATAGTTATCAACCTTCCAAAATCTGTGTTGTTTTCAACCCAATAGATATAAATACTTCATGTAGCCCATCAATGAAATCATAAGATTAGTGTACTCACCAAAATAGTTGATTGACTATCTGCAATACTTCTGTTCTTTCGAGGTCTTGCGTTTTGACATGACGCTAACTTTCTGTCAATGTCGTATGACGTAGCAGCACATGGACCCTTGTTTGCGTTTTTTTTTTTTTTTTTTCAAAGGTCTTTTTATTGATAGCAAGTCAAGAATAATAGTCACTGTACAAAAAAATAAGTTGTTTTTTGTTGTGTTTTTTTCCCCCAGAACAGCACCCACCCGAGACACATGTCCCGTGCCCAAACATGAGCAAACACAAGCAAGAAGACAAATTATGAATAAACAGAGCAAAAAATAAATAATAAAATAAAATAAATAAATATATAAATGTAACCCTGTTAAAAAAAGGACAATAAATAGTTTAAATATGTTCATGTTTGATAAATTGTGATTAAAAGTATTAAGAATAATATTTCATGAAGTTTGACAAAAAGTGTTTAAAAATAGTTTAATAAATAGGTTTAAAAAGTTTAAAAGATACAAATGTGCACTTTAAGATATTTTGTGTTATTTTGAAAAGCCACAGGGTTAAAAAGGAAGTACCGATTGTGAAAATTGTAATTCTGGTAATTAATTGGTTAAGATCTGGCTAAACAGGAAGTGTATGTATTTTTGTGTGTGAAAGAGAAACTTGACAGTTGTGAGAGGGAGAGCGGGATACGGACGAGGAGAAGAGAGAACCGCTGGCGTTTAATGTGGTAGAGTAAGCAAATATACAGAACACGGACATTGTTTGTAAAAAATATCAGGAGATAAGCGGACAGTGAATCTCATATGTGACTGATATTCAGCACAACACCGTGCTCGAGTGAAAGGACGAATACTTTGGCAGAGAGTATTCAATGAGGAGCGCAGCTAACAGCTAATGCAGCTCGCATTAGCTTAGCTTCTTCTTCATCCAAGTGCAGCTAACCCAGCTACTCGACGAGGGGAAGAAGTAAGCCTGCTGTGTGCCGGACCTGTTGAGACGATCAGCGGTGAGGTTCTACCGGGAGCGTGGGAGTCATCTGCAGCCGTCTTGGCAGCAACACGCTGGTCCAGACAGGAAGAATCGCCACCATCCGCCCATGTATCAGCAACCCGCTGGTACCACTGCAGTGAGTCTCTAACTGTTTTATTTCAGCGCTTTAGCGTGAAGCAGCCATTTTGTTTCTGGCTACAACGCACCCGAGCATCGCTTCGGGCCTGCATCGTTAACATCCTTTTTCAGTTAGTTATAACTTCCGGCTTTAGGTGTTTATTATTTGTTTTTTAATAATGAGTGCACTCAAAATAAGGGGTTATTTGAATATTTAGAAATTGATCAGTTAAAGGTACAGAAAGGTTTTTGAATTTGAGTGTTTATTTTGTGTGTATTTTCATTGTTGAGAGAACATTTGTGTTTATATTTACATCAGTAAATCTTTAAAACTTACCTTCCTTCTGGTTATTTGTGTTTTAGAAATAGTACTGTTGTTTACAAAGTGTTAAAAGGGTACCTACAGATGGTAAGGAAAATTTAATTATTTCATTTCTCTATAGTTTTGATTAAAACCCTTAAACATTAGTTTTAAAACATTCAAATAGTAAATAAAAGTGGTTTGCGTCACAGAATAAATAGATATTAGTTCATCAATATTATATTACAGTATACTTCTAATTTGGTATTAGTTAATCTTTAAGAAAGAGATTTCTACAACATTAAGAACTTGGGAAGCGTACCTCATAAACATAGACAGGCCGTCTAGAGGGCGCTACATAAATAAAAGATAGATCAAAATAATAATAAATAAATTAAATTAAAAAAATTTTTTTTTAAAAAGAACCATTTAAGGAGAGGACAAGGGAAGGGGGGGGGGGGTACTCAGAGATTATGGTAGTGGGTTTCTCAAAAAATACTAAGAAGGGGTATCATATTCTGTAGAATTTATTCTCTGAACCCCGGATAGTATATCTAATCTTTTCTAAATTCATACAGGACATCATGTCTTTGAGCCAGTGTGAGTGAGAAGGAGGAGCTGGACCCTTCCACCTAAGGGAGATGGCTCGTCGAGCTAGTAGAGATGCAAAAGCCACAACGTTTAACGAATCTTTAGGCAGATCCAAATCTGGAGCAATGCCAAAAATAGCAGTTAAAGGATTGGGCTCAATATGATGATGGAGGGTGTCAGATCGTCTGAAAGACTGATGTCCAAAAGTTCACTAAAAAGGGACATGTCCAGTACATGTGATAAAGTGAGGCTGGTGCACCCTTACATTTATCACATACAGGATCAACATCAGGGAACATTCGTGCCAGCTTAGTTTTTGATATGTGAATACGATGCACTACTTTGAATTGCAAAAGTGCACGTCGAGAACACATGGAGGAGTGTACCCGGCCAAGAACGGAGTCCCATGTGTCCTCTGTAAAGGTATAGTTTAAGTCTTGTTCCCAAGCGGACAACCTGTCAGATTGGTCATTAATGTGGCCCAGTCTAAACAGAGCCAAATCCGATTTGGACACTTGCTAAAAACAGTGTGGACAGTCAGGCCTAAAAATCGGATATGAGAAATAATTAGATTTGCCTGCAGTGTGAACGTGGCCTTAGCCATGTCTTTCACAGTTCTGTCCTTCAGGAAAACTCCCAGGGTAAAGGATACCATGACGCCTCGTGTCTCAGAAATGTTCAATGGTAGTGGCGTCACAGGTATTGCGGCCCCCACTCCGTGAGGAAGTTGTGTGCAGACATAGCAGCTGTCATTTGTACTACAGCGTACAAAGAATTTTCCTCAGGCTTCAGTAAGAGGGCTCCAGACCCTCTTCCCTCAACATCATCTGAGGAGCCTTCAGATGAAGGTCAAGGCGGTAGTTGACACAGTAAGTAGCAAAAATTAAGTGTTAGATATGGAATATTGTTTATGAAAGAGAGGGTGGGATTCATTTTTTACTGCTCTTAATATTTTGCTGTATACACTGCAAATATTTGAGATTATTGAACTTGTTTTAAAAAGACATTTTCTGGTTTCTACCTTTGAATCTATTGTATATTGTTAAAACAGTAAAAACATGCTGCAAGTCTGTAATCTTTTTTTTCATCTCACTGAAACATTGTATTTCTTTTTAAGCCTCCCAAGTACAGGCACCTCTCTCTCTCTCTCTGGCAGCATCCACCTCCTGCCATCGCCACCACCACCACCACAGCAGCACTACATGAGGGGGCTGGTGTCTCTGCCGTGCTGGAACCAACAGATGAGGAACTGCTGGATGCAACCCAGGAGCACCACCACCACACGGAACCTCCGACAGCCCTCATCTTGGACCAGCCTGCAGAGTCACCAGCTCCTTCCACACCAGGACCACCGGCACCACCTCCTGCTGCAGAGGACTTGGAGGAGATGCCCAGGCACACCTTCCTCCCTCCCCCACCACCTGCTAGCTGTCTGTCAAACAGTAAATGTTACCTGTCAGTTCTCAGAGGTCAATGCTGTCCTCACCCATGAAGTCATTTCGTAAGATATTAAAGTACTTTGTATGTTTCTCTTGTTCTCCCTCCAGCTACTGCCTGTGTCCTGTAATGGAAAATGTATGTTTACTCTAACTTCGTCAAAAAGAGAATCACAAGATACACTTTCTGCTTGTCATGAAAATTGTTTTTCTCACTCTGTATACAACCAAACTGCAGAACTGTATGCCATGTTCTATCTCTGCAACTATGTATCTCCTGCTTTCATTGCCAGTAACTTGTTTTTTAGTGTTTGCTAACCAAGCTAGAGATGATCATTCGCTGTCCTTGAGTGCTGATTGGTTAACGTCTCTCTGTCACGCACGAGGCGAACAAAGAATAATGTTGATTCTTAGAGCAGGAAGGGGGGTGTGCCAAATGTATTAAAAGTGTTGCTTATCTTAGATTCAGAGGACTTCCCTATACAATGCCTTGAGTGGTGTATCACCGAACTCCCTCTTGCAAGAATAAATCATACATGAACTACTGAAGCCATTACTGAACTCATGTTTTTCCTCTCTTACCATTAATTAAGGAAATCTCCACAACAAAGCTGGTGTCAGAAGTGGGATCACTAGAGAGTTCGCGGACCTTCGCAGGGGCCACTCGAGACTGACCCTCACTCTTCCCTCTACCTCGACACAAACGAGTCTGAGATGAGAGGATCGACGGTCGTGAGTACATCGGTCAACTCCACAGCGGTCCCAAACGAGGAACAATTTCCCTCTAAACTGGGTGAGATGTTGAAATGATTTCAGTCTCTTTACATGTGAAAATTTAAAATAGAGCAAAATTACATCAGAGACATACCACTATACCTTTCTATTCTGTAGCGTCATGGTAAAGGTTTAAGGGGAAGAGATTAAGGTATTTGACGGGAAAATACAAATATCTTATATTCATTCTTACATTTCTATAATCAGTTTGCAGCAATATATTTAGTTATTGGTGATTGTACTTTTATGCATTATATTAGTATGTGTTAGAATAGTTAGCGTGACTATTTTTATGACTGTAGTAGTGTTTAAAAGTGTATGCATTATACTTTGTATTCCACACATGTAGAGTTAGAGTTATTGTGCTTGTGCTTGTAAGAGGCCACAGTGCTAGAAGTTCAAGAAGCTAATACTTGCTCTTTGGTGCAGTAAATTTCCATCATATGTTATGAGTTATTTTGACTAAGAGAATGTGAAGGTCGCAGTGGTGGGAGAGACTGGCAGCGGAGACAGCAGAGACGGCCTCGAGAGGGAAACAGACCACCTGGCGCCCTGATAACACGTGTTGATAAAGATGATTTGCTACTTTTGTTAGGTATAAAGCTTGTACTCTGAGGACTGCCCTCTGAGCATTCAATGAACGCGGTTGGTAGCAGTGTATCTGTTGATTTGCTCCTTCTTGCAAGAATAAAAGCAACTTGACTTTTTAACTTGGTTTCAGCCTCAGTCTTGTATTTAATTTTTCTATCAGTATTAAAAGTCCTTTGACTCCTTAACAAGTTCCATCTGGGACGGCGGCTTTCATCTTTGATTGTGTTGAACAGATCCAAGATTCGTAGTGAGAACTGCGTCTAAAATAAAGATGGGAAAAAAGAGGGAAATTGGAGAAGAATAAGAAAATGGATTCACAATGGTTGAAAAACATGGAGGAAAATGAAAAATGTTTAAAGATGTGGGAGAAGGTAGCTGAGATAAGGGAAAACAAACAATTGTTGAGAATGATGGTTAACCACTTAACGCACGCTGTTCCGTCTACGGGACGGGACGGATGTTAGGAGGTAGCCACAAGTTCTTCTGAATGTTATAAACACCAACCCTTAAACATATATATTCATGCCGTACATCGTTGGAAAGCTTAGATTGTCCTGATTCATTCAAGACCACTCACGACTTATATGGTTGCTCAGAGCCGTAATAGTATTAGCGATTAGCTCGGCTAGCCCCTGAGCTAAGTTAGAAAAGCTATAATGCCTACATACCTTCAAAGTCTTCCCTTTATCCACAACGATCATCTTATGACTCAGGCCTTCTGTACAGCTCGCCAAGTATCCATTCTTGTGAAATATGAAATCCGTTTCCATAAAACCGAAATACTTTCCTCATTATGTCCATGTATTTAGTCCAACACGTAACGTAATAACACAAATAACAAACCATATACAGTCCGTTTACGTCATTTCCTGACCTGCACGTCCATCTCAGAGTACACGTGACTAGATGTTTACGACCGTGAGCCTCTCCTGCTTCTGACGACACCACACACAAGCCAATCGGTGTTTAGGATTAGGCAGTACTTGTCTCCAAAGCCAATGAGGACATGTGACCGACAACAATGACGACATGGCTTTGATTGACTGCTGTTCTAGCCTATGGAAATATTCGGTGAAATGAAGTTGATAACCTTTTAGCCAATAGTCAGAGGTTTCCAACGGTGTATGACACTAAGCATTTAAGTTTGGCTGTCCATAAACAAACTCCAAGCGTAACCGGCGTGTGCCCTGTGCGTAAAAGAGTTGAACCATATATCATTACGCACACGGCATTTTGGTACACGGTTGGTTCTTCTTCGACTTAACATATGACTTATACCAAAATAAACAGATAGATAGATAGATAGATATGGCCAAACAAAAAAATATGGTTATATGTAATAATAATAATAATAATAATAATAATAATATGGTGTCAGCTTTCATTAGAGACCAAGATTTTGATTGTAGGCAAAGGGGATGTGAAGTTATAGGTGTTTGATTGCGGTTATACAGCTTTGGTAACCAAGTGTCCATTTGGAGTCTCCAAAAAGGACCTGAGGAAAACGCATGGACATACCTGTTGAAAAATAACTCAATTCAATTCATCTTTTGGTCTTTTGACTCCAAATTTGGACTGCATGAAGCCAAGACATGTGGCTGTGGCCTCATTGTGTCTATATCCCGCTGAGAGGTCCCTGAATGTCTGTACACATATCATTGTAAAGGCAAACCTATGGGCGAGTAAACAACCCCATCATTGTAACCTCTGCCACTCTTTGTCAGTAAGTCACAGAATCACACAGACACTTTTACAAGAATCCTGAGAGTGTTTCCTTTCCAATGATACCAGACACATCTCTGAGTCTCAAACTATGTGGGATCTGTGCTGCTCACAACTTGGGCATGTCATTTAGGCTAACAGCATAAAAAACAGGGGCGTGTGTTAAGTGGTTAAATGGAATGTTGAAGGAGAAGTTATGAGTGGAAAGAAAAATGGAAAAAAGACAACTCAGAATGATCTGTATCCTTCACTCACAGGACACAGTGGCTCTCTCCTCAGCTCTCCTCCTCCACCTCAGCTTCTAGACTGCTTCTGCTGATCACTATCAGCTTCACACAAAACGCAAGTCTCTCTCGACTGCCTTACCATAACACAAACCCGTTGGTCTCTTCTAGACTCAACGTACCTGTCCCTTCTGAGCCGACGGTCTAAAACCGCATGACTGCCTATTCCAAGGCTACCAAAAACCACTGTTCAGTCGATTGACCGTTTGACTGCTTTCCCTTCGAAACCAAAATTTGCGGTACTACTTCTCACCGCACATTGCCTTACCCAAGGCGTGTTTCCAACTGCCTTTCCCAAAAGGCTAATATATACGCGGTCCTCTTGACCCGTCTTAACTCTGCCTTTCTCAAAAGGCTCTCTATACGTGGTCCTCTAGACTCGTCTTAACTCTGCCTTTCTCAAAAGGCTTTCTATTAGAGAAAAAACTCTCCCCAGCTGCCTGTCAATTTCTGGCTGTTTTGTTTCTCCTGTTCTCCTGTTCGTGACGCCAATATATTGTAAATCTGCACGATTACTTAACTTCAGTAATCTTTAAGTATGAGACAGAGAACTGAAGTCGTCGAACAGCCAACTGGGATCTTTATTGCAGATACTCAGCAACAGTACAAACAGCAAATGGCAAAACAGCCCCAAAGCACTTTCTTACAGACTCTTTATACGTGGTGTACGTTGGCGTGAGGGTGTCACAGCCTGCACTCATTTCTTTTACACATGCTGGCAGCTTCATCTTGATTTCTGCTGTTGAACAACATCACACATATATTGCAAAATAGGTATTGTAGCTGACTTACCTGTGTGCTGGGAGGCACGCCTTTTCTCCTCCCTCTCTCTCCTCCCACCATCCCTGTCTCCAGCGAGATGAAGCCATCTTTTAATATAGGCCTCCACCTCCTGGTCAGTGGCAGTGGCCGTTAGCTGGTTGTTTCTGACTGTTCCTAAAAATTGAGAAAACTGTAAAGCTTTTGATAGATTACACACAATGGTGAGAAATGCATGGCATGCTATATCCTGCCCATAGTTGGGCAGCAATGATGAATGTAGTTTGAAAACAGTCTAGCCATGCCCATGACCAGCCCATTACTAAAATTGTAGGAGGAAAACTCTGCCCTTCAGCTGATGAACTGATTGCAGACCGGTGCATCTTAAAGCAGGGCACAGATAAACAGCTGGCAGGGAGAAGATGGTGGGGCACACAGTCAGTTTTAGAAATGTTTATTACGCTGACGTTTCGGCCCAGAGTATGTCTTCTTCAGAGCAAACAGAGCATTTTATGAATAACATCTTTAAACTGGTGCCTTATAATGTTTTCCGATTGATTGGCTGTATATGTTGTTGTATTATAAGTGTAAGTAATGCGCAGTGCTTGACAGCCTTGTCCACCTAAATTAATTATAAATAAACATAAAGACTAGTAGTCTATTTGATTTATATTAAATTCTTTTTGACTTAATTATTTTGCACTGACATTAATTACACACTCTGTCGGCTCTGACAGCGTTTTGCATCACGTGCATCTGCGCAATATCATCGCCCATGATTTCCGAAAATATACCATAAAAAAACGGGAATGATCCCATCATCTTCTGCTTCAGCGAGGGACAGCCTTGCACTGCTGGACGGCAGGTCTCTGCTCCGTGTCTGGAGCCCGGTCGGGACTGGAGACAGACCGCAGCGCAGGCTGTGAAAATGCTCTGATTGATTTGAATGGGAGCGAAGCGCTACGGCGTGCCCAGGTCCGACAGCGCAGCGAGGAGAACAGCACGTGAGGAAGATGAAGATGAGCTACTGAACAATGAGCTTGGTCGCTAATGTGTAAAAATAAACGGAGGGATTTAGAAATAAAAGCCTCCCTCCCTCACCCCGACTACTAATTGAGGAAATACGGTATCTGTCTAGTGGGTTGGGCTAATCCAAAGTAGTGAAAACAAGGGGGGTGGTTCTGAAGACAGACTGTTACCTGTGAAACAGGGGTGCTCTGAAAACACCCCCATTAGAATTTGGTACTTTCCTCCTGATGAAATTAACAAGGCAAAAAATCGACCAATCAGAATTTTTGTCGAGCCAGAACGTATCGACCAATAAATTGACCAGTCGACTGGGAGATTACAGCCCTAGAAAAATCAACAATCAATGCCATTCTACAGAATAGAATAGAATATTGTCTGCTACCACACTGATGCATATGATCATCCACATCTGCATCTTGATAAATCGATTATATGATTCATTTCAGCACCCCTATTTGACCATAGCAACTACTCAGAATGTGACGCTTTGTGTGCAGGGTAGACCCAAAAGGCAGGAGACCAGGGAGCAATTCAATTTGCAAAAACCAAAACTCAAGGAGCCGCTGGAAGCAGCAGTATAGGGGGGTCGGGCAGGGCTTCCTCACGGGGGAAGAACGAACTCGAAACGGGCCACTTCAGGCGGTGGTGCAGGCAGTGGTAGCTGGAGGCTGGAGGCTGGCTGACCATGGCTATGTACACACGTAGCCGGGTATTTTTAAAACCGAATATTTCCCCCCCTCCGTTTATAAAATAATTTGTATCCACATTACCTCGTTTTCAAAAAAACCCCTTCCACACATAACCGAACATCTGCGTTTTCAACCACATTCATAAGCATTCCAAACCTGTAGATGGCATTATTTCCGATTATTTCCCCAAAACCTACCCAGAATCAGAATAGCCTAACCCTTTCGACTATGTGCCCCAAAAAGCTAATGGATGTGGTATGAAAGACGCACTTTTCTGCCTTTACATACAACTTATTCTCGAGCAATCTTTTCAATACCTGTGTTACATGGTCCACGTGCTCTTCATAACTGCGAGAAAAAATCAGAATATTGTCAATGTACACAAAAACAAACCTTTTCAGCATGTCCCTGAGCACGTCGTTAACCAAGGCCTGGAAAACAGCAGGAGCATTTGTTAAACCAAAAGGCATCACCAGATATTCAAAGTGTCCCAAGTGTGTGTTGAATGCTGTTTTCCATTCATCCCCCTCTTTAATTCTGACTAGATGGTAAGCATTTCTCAAGTCCAACTTTGTAAAAATGACTGAGTCATGAAGTGGTGTGAAGGCTGAAACTAGCAGCGGAAGAGGGTACTTGTTTTTGACAGTGACAGCATTTAGACCAGTGTAATCGATGCAGGGCCGCAGAGTTTTGTCCTTTTTTTCAACAAAAAAGAAACCAGCTCCAACCGGGGAAGAGGAGGGACGAATGAGACCTGCCGCTAATGAGTTATTGATGTATGTTTCCATGGTTTCCTTTTCAGGTTTGGAGATGTTGTATAGTCGTTGTGTGGGAAGAGATGAGCCAGGGAGCAGATCAATAGCGTCATATGGTCGGTGTGGTGGAAGGGTGAGAGCTCGATCTTTACTGAATGCTTCCTTTAGCTCAAGATATTCACAGGGAACATTAGCCAAGTCTATGTTTTCGGGAGGTACAGGCAAATCAACAGAGGGTTTGGGGATGGCCGAAAAAAGACAGTGTCGGTGAGAGTGATCACTCCTATTGCGAATCGAGGCTGTCACCCAGTCTATATGGGGGTTGTGGGTTTGTAGCCAGGGCAACCCAAGAACGATGGGGGTTAAAGGGGATGATATGACAAATACCTGACAGGGTGAGTTTAATAGGCTGGGTTTTGTGCGTGACGCTGTCAATGGGTTGGCCGTCAATTGCTAGGATTCGTTTGGGTCGGACTAGTTGATGAACTGGGAGATTGTGTTCCCATACCAAGTCAATATCTATGAAATTATCACCAGCCCCTGAGTCAATTAACACGTCAACCGGGAGAGTATGTTGGGTCCAATGTATCATACCTGGTAATCGGATGCGGTTAGTGGAGGAAGCCGTGGAGGTTCGGCTCACCAGCGTCCTCCTTCCTGCTTATGAGCCTGTCCTTTTGGCGCTTCAGGACACTGTGCTCGATAATGCCCCTTCTGGCCACAGTAGATGCAGAGCCGGTTCATGAAGCGTCGCTGTCTCTCCTCCATCTTTATTTTTCACCTGAGATGTCCCTGTAACCAACTGAGCTTCATTTTTGCTGTGCATGAGGAGTTTTGTTTCCCACAGATGTACAAACCATGTATCCAAACACCCTTTACTTTAGAACAGTCCTCACTCCAATAAAAAAAATCTAGCATTAACACTGACATACACAAAATAGTTCAAGAGCAGGGGTTGGCAACCTTTTTGACATGGAGTGCCAGTTTGAAATGTTCTTGTCAATAAGTGTGCCACAAAAGTGTGACAAAAAATACAAAACATACCTGGGATTTTAATCTAGCCATGTAGGCCACATCCAATCATATTTTGAATATATTTTACTGTTATTCACAATTGTAAATGAGATTGCTTCCTCAATATATCTCCAAGTTTAAATAAAGATTATAATAATAATAATAATAATAATAATAGCAGGGCCCTGGATCCCATTTCAAACACTGCTTTTCAGAAGCTTAGCCTTTGTAGGCTAAACAGGGCCATTTCAAGGAATTTGGGGGCCCCAAGCAAAATGGACTTGGAGGCCCCCCCACCACCACCACCCGCCGACGCCGACACCCCTGGACCACAGCAAAAAAAACCTACGCCTCACCATCCCACCCCGCCCGCCCAAAGCCTACAGGAACCACAGCATAGACACACTGTTGAAGTTCAACCACACATTATATCAATAACATATTTATTAATAGTGCAAATACTGCTTACAAATGTTGCATAGAGGCTACTGCACACATAGTATGTTTACTTATTTTATTTGAACATTTGCAATCAACATATATAAAAAATTGCAAATTCGGTATTAAATATAAAATCCAACATAGATAAAAGTACACACACACATACACATATAAGATTAACCTTTAAAAAATATGCAAAATATCTACATCTGCTGTTTGCGAGCCTTGGCTTCAGCAAAGGCAACCACAATGTCCTCCATGTCCAAAGACCAGCAAACATCGCGCTCAATTGACGTAATGGCCAGTCCTGTGAGCCTCTCTTGGCTCATGGTGGATCTCATATATGTCTTTATCAGCTTCAAAGCTGAAAAGCTCCTCTCACCTGAGGCCACAGTCACAGGGAGAGTCAGGAGTAGCCGCAAGGCAATGCTTAAATTACTGTAAAGATCCAGTAACTTTTCACTGTAGCCGCCGAGTTAGCATATGAGTTAGCCGCTGAACTAGCCGCCGAGCTAGCCACCGAGTTAGCTGCTGAGCTACCCGCCGAGCTAGCAGCCGAGATAGCTGCTGAGCTAACAGCGGAGTTAGCCGCTGAGCTAGCAACTGTGGGGGGCCCCCTTGAGGGGGATTCCGATAACAGTATTGCTGCACTTTCCTGCATTGACCATCACAGCATTTAAAGGGACGTGCACACAGTTTGTCGTTGCATTCAATTCATAACCAGTGAATTAACTAGTGGCGGTGAGAAATTTAACGGTGGAGGTGTGAGCATGCCAATGATTATGCCGCGCCGTGCCAAATGTGGCATGAGTGCCAAAGGTTGCTGACCTCTGTTCTAGAGTGAGAAATGCGTTGTTACCATTTTCTTTTTAAAGTCCGCCTCCTCCCTGACACGCCTCTCCACAGCCAGTAAGGAGCTTATGTCTTTTAGTGGGAAGAGATCCTCCTCGAGGACCTCCTGCCCACCAACACGTTCTCCCTGGATCTTCTGAAGGGTGAGGGTTAGAATCTTCAGTTGATCCATGATCATCTCTTGATTTGTAAGTAGCCTACGCAGAAGAGCTAAAAATAATAACATACATTTAAAAAATTTAAACCAAAAAGGCATTGTAAGATGATTTCATACAGACAATCACAGAGAAAAAGATGGTGAGAAAGAGAGGGTATGTGCATTAATATGCAAATATAATCATTTATGAGCAAGGTTTGAAGCACCTGTGGCTGACGATCGTTGGCCCTCAGCAGGAGTTGTATTACCCGGGCTGGCCACTGGCGGTCTTTGTTCAGGGCTCACGAATTGACGCCTGAGTTGTTGAGGTTCAGGGCTTGACTGTGATTGGGCGCTAAGGGCCCTTCTCTCACGTGCTGACTTAACACTTGGCCCTTGTATTTTGGGGGCTGCAGGCAATGATCCCCTTCTTTTGACAGCAGTGCTGTCATCACTATGTTTGCATATAGGGGAATGGGAGGGGAGAAGGAAGAAATTGAAAAAGATTGTGAGAGACTACTAGTATAAAGCATTTGTCATTGGTAAGTTGTTGCATCGAACTTGTAGTGCTTACGATATAGCACACATCAGACTACTTAGCCCTATTACTTTTGTTAGCATGGACAGGAAGTAAGTCTGCCATAACCATTGACTAGGCATGAGTGAAAAAATATATGAGGAAGACGATAACTCCATCTGACGATAGACATTAATCTGAGACCACTACATCAAACTCTGAACGAAAGGGGAGACCGGGTTAAGTTGAATCACTTCTCATATTCAGGATCACTACAAGACAATTATAGTTTCACTGCAAACTAATGCATCTGTAAATATTTCAGGATGTTGTACATCCCTACAAACAAACA
The DNA here is from genome assembly GCA_021039105.1 of Scomber colias. Lineage (NCBI taxonomy): Eukaryota > Metazoa > Chordata > Actinopteri > Scombriformes > Scombridae > Scomber > Scomber colias. The sequence goes on from JAJDFG010000558.1 coordinate 79,249, forward strand.
GGAGTGTAACCTTAACAGTGTTGATAATATAGCCTGTCCAACAAAAGTGGTCTGGTGGCACAACTTAATCCATGTAAGGGATAAATTGAGCATAGGAGCAGGGTATGTTGAGCCACCCCCTTCCTTCCCCTCCATCCATCTCCCACCTCCTCCTTTACTCAATACTCCACATGTCCAGGTTAGTCGAGGACACCCCTAAAAAATACACTCATTAAGTATATAGGGCAGGTGGCTCAACTCACCCCACAGCTACCTTGACTTTATTACGCCCGCCAGCTAAAATGGTGCACTTTCACGCAGTTTTACTACCTCATGTTGTAGCTCATAGATTCCACAACTCATGTATAAAACAAATTTATAATGATCTCTTTTGGTCTAAACACAATTCTCATGGCACTTTTGATTGACTGAATTCACTTTCAAGAGTAAAAAATGTTTTTTTTTGAAAACGAAAATGAATGAAGAGATTCAGTTTTCAGAGCTAAATGTTATACTCCAGACTCAAAACATGGCGTACTGTGTAATAGGTGTTTACAGCTCCAGTGTTTGCACCAGGAGAGTCATCAATGATGTATGAAATTATATTAATTGTATCAGCTAAAGATTTACTTTCAAAACAGAAGAATTCACCTTGTTAAATCTTTGCTACATGGCAGAAAAATACAAAACTCCAAGTGAGGTGGTAGTTATTGACACTGGATAATATAGTAATAATTCTGAATGTCTCACAAATATAGTACTGTAGTGGCTTTGAATACTTACAGTCTTTTTCGCTTTCTCCTTGGCATGTCGTCATCTTCTTCTTCTGTCTGTAGGTCAGTGTGGATTTCTGCCTGGGGAAGTTTCAGACAAGCAGTTTTGTAGTTTGCTGTAAATAAAGAGATTCAGAAATCATAATCAATAGAGTGTATATGTTTTTAAATGCCTGACTTCTGGTAAATATGTGATGTGTATACCTGCTGTATATAAAATCCGTAACTCTGTATTCTTCCCACGAGTATTCCGGCTGCTCCTCATTTTTTATGGCCTTTGCCATCTCATCAGGTTTGTAGTGAGAGGGCCACTGACAGACGTCATCAGTAACCCAAGCTGCTGGCACCACCTCAACCTCTTGGGTTTCATAAAACTCAACAATGTAAAACATTGCCTAGAGTGGGAAGGGGGTACAACGGCATAAAGTAGTTAGTTTTACAAACATAAACACTAACATTTAACTGTTGACAAATTTATGGACATTCCCAACTGAATAATTACTATAGATATGGGATACACACTTACGCAGAGATAGGCGAAGGCAGGCTGCACTGTCACCACTGTCTAAACTTGCTGCTGAGCTGCACATAAGTATGATAATAATATAATTATTAATTATTTATTTTTTACTTAAAATGAAAACACATGCTGTGTATGGCTATGGTTAAACATGCTTAGAATTAATCTGCATGCAGAAGAGGCACAACAACAAATCCTGCCTCCAAAGGTAATCGAACACACTTCTGAAATTTAGTGTCCAACCTCAAGCACATTCGGTGTGATGACAGATCTGACCCAAAACAAATTCCCAAATCAGAAGAGTCAATGGGATAGTCAAAAAAGCTTGCAATCTGTCTGTATTCTTTGCAGACAATGTATTCAGACCCTCTCTGATGAATTAATGACAAATTCATCCATTTCCAGTTCTTTAAACTGGGAGATAGTTCCTATAAAGCCTTCTGGGACAGGTCCATCCGAATGCAACATTTTGAGTTTTTTTCCCAGTTTTCAGAGTTTCCTCTTGTAAACTTGTTGAGTCAAGTTCTGAAATCCTGCGTATCACTTGTTGCAGTGGTGAACTAGGCTTTCTAATCATGCCTTTAATCTTTTTTAAATAGTTCTCAAAAGGAAATCCAGATATTAGGTCCAGGTTCCCATGTACCCTTACATCTTCACTGAGGTGAATCAAGCCATGTATGTTGTATACTACAAATTCCTTACCATAGAGTTCTCCAAAATGTTTGACAAATTCTCTGAGGAGTGTGTTTCCAAAGTCATTTAGCATCAAACAATAGGTTGGACTCGCCAGAATATAAATGCTCACAGATAACAGCATAAAGTTTTGATACACCTCAGGAGCCAGAACATCTTTCAAAACAACTGGGCCAGTGTAAAGTAGGAGCTGCCTAAGTTCTGTTGCCTTCCATCTTAATCTTTCATCAAGCCCCCTTGGTCTTGGGGCAAATTCTGAGGGTATGTACATTCTGAGAGCAATCAACTTGGCAGAAATCAGAGAGACTTGCCTGGATGAAATGCAGGATTTTAACTTCCCACATGTGCCAATCCATAAATCAAGTAGACGACGCACCACACCCAAGCAAACTAAATGCATATAGTCGCGTGGGAAGCCACTGACCATAGGAACAGATGCTTCACAAAATGGCGAAAGTTGTGTGTGGTGGTCTTCATCCTCTGCGTTTGAAAAAAATTAATCAGTTCTCGCTCTAGCATTTGCCTCTGGGAATGTCATGCGATAGTTCATATATATGCCTGACTGTACACATTTGTCACAGCCACTGTAGCCATTGTGTGACTTAATACCTTTAACGAAGGCCCTTGCAGGAGCATCACAAATTACTGAGCACACAGTCAGGAAAAAGGTTTTACCATGAACAACAAATCCATTGCTCAGGGATTTCAGTTCACAAACCAGATCCTTTAGATATTCTGACAAAGAGTGAGGCTTTGACTTCCCAGAGAAAATAGCAATTGGCACAGGTTTCCTACAGAATCCTTGGAGAATTCCCAAGATTGGCCAAAACTGAACAGCTGAACTTTTAAAAATTGGTAGACCGTCAATATTTAACTGCAATTTAAAGTTGTGACTATCTGGAACAATAAATGCAAGTCTCTGAAATATTTTACTGAACATATTCTGTATCCCAAAATAGTGGAACGATCCACCTGCCAAGGAACTAACAGCATGGCAAATCTGTGTCTTTGACAATGTTCTGGCATCTTTGGGCAATGAAGGATGATGAACTTTCAGAACAGACAAGAGGGCGGACAAAGCAATCAGTGAAATCCCAAATTGTGTACTCTAGTCTCTCAAACAACTTGCTAAATCCCTTGTGTCATCAACATAATTTCTGTCATCATCATCACAACTTAATCCACCATCTCCACTGTCTATATCAAAGTTTGTTGGTGAATCAGCGATTGCTTCTGAGGTTGAAGCAATTGCTTCATCCTGAAAACTGCACTCCTCTTCAGCGTCAACCTCAAGCTCATGCTTGTCATTTAAAGAGTCAAAGAATTGGTTAACTCTTTTCACAGCTCTTTTCCTTAAATTACTGCGTGTGGTATTCCACTGTTCTTTATCCATAGCACTACAGTATCACTAACCTATTTGAGGTTTGGCAACTTGTGCAGCTCAGCAGCAGACTGTTATTCTGAAAAAGAAATAGGAGCAAGTATTAAACATTGATACATCATAGTATATCAGTAGAGCAGAGCAGTTAACCTTTAATGAGTTCAATAATCTATATTTCCACCGGAGAAAAAAAAAAACATCTTCGCCGATCGGCACAAGCCGAGTCACGTATCAGAGCATCTTAATCTTACTGTCTCAAATTTTAGGGGCAAAATGCGACAATTTAGTGGCAGTCTGGAGCCCTGAGCCTAAACCCTGCTCAGCTACCAACCCGCAGAGCATCTCTGCTAGCAGCAGTTCCCAGTGATGTTGAGTGCACAATTAAAGGCTAATGTTCACGTGTTTAAACGTGTTTAAACCAATTTCTCAACAGAATCATGCAATATTTCCATTAAAAAAAACCCAGCATTCACAGTGCTGGTCACAACAAGACCTGGCGGAATGCAATACAAAGAAACTATGGGACTCAATCAGACATATGACTAACATGGACGCTAAAAAGAAGACTCTTTTCGCCTACAATGAAACTGCCAGGGCAAATTAACTGAACAATTTTTATATGCGTTTTAATGTTGATAACAGTGCAGAATGTGCTGATGTCTTGGAAAATGTGATTTGTGATTTTAATGTGGATAGCATTGAAATTGACCTAGAAACAGTCACTAAAGTTTTTAAAAATACTCACACTAACAAGGCAACAGGCCTGGACAATCTGTCAGCTTTTATTTTGAAATCTTTTGCTGAGGAGCTGTCTCCGGCCTGGCAGAAACTATTCCAGCTCTCCATAGATACGTATACAGTGCCAAGGCCCTGGAAAAAATCAATGGTAATTCCCATACCTAAAAAGGTCAGTCCCAAGGAGGACAATGACTACCGGCCAGTGGCCATAACCTCAAATGTTTTTAAATCACTAGAGAAGATCTTGATAGGGAAACTTCGAATAGCTGTGGAACCAGTGCTTGATAAATATCAGTTTGCCTATACTAAGAATCGCAGCACAAGTGATGCTATAGCGACTATAATGCATCTTGCCCTGAAGCACCTAGAAAATCCAGCTGGATATGTCAGACTTCTTTTTGTTGATTTTAGTTCTGCTTTTAATCTTATCCAGCCACACATCCTTAAGAAACTAGTTCAGTTGAATGTTAACCCTTTTTTAGTGAGGTGGTACTACTCCTTTTTATCCAATAGGCCACAGCAGGTCAAGTTCAACTCAGCTCTGTCTGATTTGGCTGAATGCAGCACTGGTGCCCCTCAGGGGTGTGTCAGTTCACCTTTTCTGTTCACGTTGTATACCACATCTGTGTCAGTTCTGAACCAAACCAATTCATAGTAAAATTTTCTGATGACACAGTCATTCTTAGCCTGCTCAATGCCAATAATAATTTAAGTGTTCACCGAACTGCAGTTGACAAGTTTGTCAACTGGTGTGATGCGAATCTGCTGCATATTAACACAATCAAATCTGTAGAGATGCTGCTTGATCCTAGATCAGTTGGAGACCATAGTCCTGTGGCCGTTCATGGCCAAGATATCAAACAGGTGAAAACCTTCAAGTACTTGGGAGTACATGTTGACAGCGACCTGAGCTGGCGCACACAGGTGGCCAATGTGTGTGCCAGAATCCACCAGCGTCTTCATTTTTTACGTAGGCTCAGGGTTTTTGGAGTCTGTAAAAATATTATGTTGATTTTTTACAGAGCAACAATTGAGTCAGTCCTCCATTATGGAATCACCAGCTGGTTTGGTAATCTAACAGTTAAATCCAGAGCTGAGATCTCAAGCATAGTTAGAACTGCAGGCAAGATTATGGGAACAACACCCCCCCTTAATCCACAGGACCTGTTTGAGCAGGCGACTATGAGACAGACAAATGCCATTTTATCGGACAGTGCTCACGTTTTGAACACTGAATATGCTCTTCTGAATTCTGGGAAGAGATATAGACTTCCTCTGTGCAGGCACAATTGATATAAACACTCTTTTGTTCCTATGTCAATTAAGCTTCTTAACAACCAGAAATGAATGTATGTGATGGTTTTATGTATGGAAATGAATTTGTGTATTATGACTCCAGATAATGGGTGGATGTATGTGAATGAACGGATCTATGAGTGTCTGTGATGGATTGCTGGGATGTGTGACTGAACCCATAGTTATGATGGAATGAATGTTTTTGGTAGGTTGCCATGGTGATGTGGAGGGGGTGATGGGAGGTGATGTGAATGCCTGTGTGAATGCTTTGATGGGGAGGAGGGGGTATATGGCGGTACATGAGTAGGATCATCCAATGTCAGGTTGCGTTTGTTCCACCACTGTCTGTCTTTTTACCGTTTGTCTGTATTGCATGTTGTTGTTTTTTTTTTATTGTATGTTATTTATGCAACACTGTCCCTGTCTCCAAGATAAATTTCTCCCTAGGGAGACCAATAAAGTGACCTAACCTAACCTAACCTTGCATAAAACTGAATGTTAACTAGCTAACATTTTTTGCAACACAGGCAACCTGACAAAACAATATATGAAGTTCCCACAAATAGATTAATTCATTCATTTATTCATTTTTAGTTCAGGAACTCACCTCCTCAAGTCCTTATCTCTGCCTCCTTGACTTGATTTCTCCGACTGACAGAGTCGCACACTTTCTGCTTTCGTCCGTTATAATGATGCGTTCCAAAGACTCGGTATTTGGAAAACTCCAACTTGAAGCGGCAAATATAGTTTGTATAAAGATACGACTTACAGACTTAATTAACGTTGAATTCATTTAAAAAAAAAAAAAAAACAGTCACTGTGTTGAGAGTGACGTTAAAAGGTCTTTCTTAATGTATTTTCCTTGATATTGTTGAATGTCTATAGGGCCCAGAAGTTGAAAGGCCTGCCAGTCATTTTCTATGTCATGACAGTTTGGCAGAGAGCAGGAACAGTTTCTGTTCACAAATGAAGAACCAATAAAGTGGTAGAATGTAGAAGCTTTTTAAGGGATCTCTAACTGAATTGGACTTAATTCATCCCTCTGGAGGGAATTTCAAGTTTGTTGCTGGTTAGTTGCTACCTGGACAAACATGTTTACCAAGGGACAATATTCAAACATTTGACACATTTGTCATTTATTCTTTCTTTGATGAAGACCATTCAGAATTGGGGCAACCGCACAGTTAGCGTACCTCTCCGTCAGTGCTCATGTTCTCCTGTTCTGTACACATGGCAATGGTGTTGCACAAGAAATACACTGCTGAATGACTGACGAGTGACAGTTAGCTTAGCTGTCACTCGTAGCATGAGGCTGTTTCAATGAGCCAGGCAAGGATCACACTATCTGTCTGTTAGATGATAGACTGTTTGTGTGTCGCACACTCTAGTGCCATTGTCAAGAAATGTGAGGCTGTTTATGAGCGGCAGCTTATTATTTAAGCAGCTTATTTCTTAATTTATTTAACCTTTGTTGACATCTCAGACAAGAAAAGATTTTATTGATCCCATATCAACAAACAACAAATTCATCACAGTAGACACATTATTTATACTATACGAGAGATAATATTTAAATATATTGCATTAAGAGAAAAAAAGTTAAACTTGACCAGGCCTAATTCATGCTGGTATTTAAGAGTGTCAGACTTGTCAGACTGATGTGTAACAACTCTCAGAATTCACCATCCGCTTGTTGTGTTGTAGTATCTTTTTTTCTCTCAGATGTATGAACAGTGGTGTTTCTGTATTTCGGCCAAGACTGGCCCAAATATGTTTTCAACAAAGGTGGGCCAAGTGTGTTTCCATCCGTCGTAATCATCATTGGGGTTTTCTGAGCTACCTTTTGTCTGGCCCCTCCCCCCGGACCTGTTTGCCATGGGAGACCCTACCAGGGGCATAAAAGCCCCCGACAACTGAGGTCCTGGGGTCATTGGGACAGGCAAACCCCTCCACCACAATAAGGTAGTAGCTCAGGGAGGGATAAAAGATAAATAATAAAGAAAAATTAAAATGATAAAACTTTTAACAGGACATTCAGTGGCGGTTCAGTTATATCATTTATCGCAAACTATAACAAATTGGTAATAAAAAACCTATGTCACACAAAAAGAGCACACTTAAAAATCAAAATTACCCTCCAGCAGCGTCAACCAAGACAGACTGGTTTCATATTATTCTTCATGATTTCACACACAACCCAGAAAAAAATACAAAAATTTGTCTGTGAAACTATATATTTACAGTAATAAATTGTGGTTTATTTTTGTAGTTACCAGTTTTACTTTTTCCATCATTAGGCTACCATACAAACTATGTGTGCTAGATTCCCCTACTGCTCTCTTCCGCTTCTAATGCTCACTGTGAGATCTGAGCAGGTAGAAGCTGATAGTTCACTTACTATAACCAGGGAGCACACTGCAGTAAGGTTAATGATCCACACAGTGACATTATATCATTAATATGACGTGTAAACGTCTTTTGTGCACGTGCATACGTGCGCACAGGCACTTCCTGTCAATCTTGGCAGGATGCAGCACACACTTTATAGTTTTATGTAGCCTGAACTACTCCTACACTTTAGAAGATTTTTTGGCAGACTGTTGTCTCCGCTTCTGCCGATACCGGCTCTGCGTCTGAACTGCTTTGCGACTTGGCGAGTAGTGCAGTAATCACGCGACACAACAAATCGATAATAACATTTTTTGCCAACGCTTTTAATAATCGTTTTTTATCGATTTTATCGATTCGTTGTTGCAGCCTTTATGTAGATGATTTGCTTATGTGTTCCTCTACACTTGAACAGTGCCGCCGAGACTCATTATCTCTGCTAAAACACATAGCTGCGGAAGGTCACAAAGCCAGTTTGTCCAAACTGCAATGGCTCCGACAGGAATTCCAAAACTTATTACAAAGAAACAGATGATGTCTTTTCTGGATATGTGTTCCTATTGCAGAAACTTCATCCTTGACTACTCTGTCCTCGAGGCCCCGCTCCAATTTCATTTGCAAACAATTTACTCACCTTACCAGCTGGTAGTACTTTTTGGCACTCACTTTTCTGGGTCATGTGATCACAGCAGAGGGCATCAATCAATCAATCTTTATTTGTATAGCGCCAAATCACAACAAAGTTATCTCAAGGCACTTTACACATAGAGCAGGTTCTAAACCGAACTCTTCAGGTTTTAACTTTAAAGAGACCCAACATTCCCACATGAGCAACAGTGGTGAGAAAAAACTCCCTTTTAACAGGAAGAAACTTCAGGCAGAACCAGACTCAGAGTGGGCGGCCATCTGCCTCGACCGGTTGGGGATGAGAGGAGAGAAAGGAAGGATAGAGGAGAGAAGCACAATGAAAATCAACAATGAAGCCAGATGGTCCGGGACTGGAATCTGTCATCCGGACATCTACAGGCCCAGATTACCTGTGAGACGAGAAAGCACAGACAACTCCGGGGAAGAAGTTTAGGTTATTGAATGCAATTAATAGAACATGAATGTTAATGGATATAGATAGATGGACAGAGAGAGAGAGAGGGAGGAGGAGAGAGGAGCTCAGTGCATCATGGGTGTCCCCCGGCAGTCTAAGCCTATAGCAGCATAAGCTAAGAGCTCTAAGAGCCCTAACTATAAGCTTTATCAGAAAGGAACATTTTAAGCCTACTCTTAAATGTAGGGAGGGTGTCTGCCCCCTGGACCAAATCTGGAAGATGGTTCCACAGGAGAGGAGCCTGATAGCTGAAGGCTCTGCCTCCTGTTCTACTTTTAGAGATACTAGGAACCACAAGTAGTCCTGCATGCTGGGAGCGCAGTGTTCTAGTAGGTACATAAGGTACTATCAGCTCTTTAAGATATGATAGACCATTAAGAGCTTTGAAGGTGAGGAGAAGGAGCAGCTGCATTCTGGACCAGCTGGAGAGTCTTTAGAGACTTGTTAGGACGGCCTGATAATAATGAATTACAGTGGTCCAGCCTAGAAGTAACAAATGCATGGACTAGTTTTTCAGCATAATTTTGAGACAGGATATGTCTAATTCTTGCAATATTACGTAGATGAAAGAAGGCAGTCCTTGAAATGTGTTTTATGTGGAAATTAAAGGACAGATCCTGATCAAATATAACTCCTAGGTTCCTTACAGTGGTGCTGGAGGCCAGAGTAATGCTATCCAGAGATTGATTTATTGATTGATTGATTGATTGATTGATTGAAATCACTTGTCATACACAGGAGGGAATAAGGCCAGGCCCCAGAGCCGAGTCCCAAGGGCGAAGCGGGAGGCACAGGCGGGGTTAGGTGAAGAGGATTTGGGGCAGAGTCCCGCCGAAGGGACCCTGATTGGGACCCGTGCTCCAGGAACCACACCTGAGACTCCATGTGAATAGACATTGTGATATACTTTTATTGTACAAACAGTGGGATAATTACCCTCAAAGGCAGAGCAGTAGACACATCACACAATGAAAAATAATACACTCTTCTGATAAATCAGACCTAATTGACACCCGGGGGCCAGGGCTGTGGCCATTCTCATGTAGAAAGAAAGAAATAATTATGTTTAGGGGGCAATATTAGCTTGAGACCGAATTAGGCTAGGGGAGAACTGGTTGTGTTTAGAGAAAAGTACAGGTAATCTGTAAATAGGAGCACTAAACCCAAGCACCAGCGGTTAGGTTTAGGCATGGGGCCTGTAATGGTTAAGTTTAGGCAAAAGGCCTATAGTGGTTAGGTTCAGGCAGAGGCCCGTTAATGGTTAAGTTTAGGCAGGAAGCCAGTATCAGCCTGGGAAAGTAAGAGGGTTAAGTTGAGGCACTAATCCCTGACATTTAGGTTCAGGCAAGAATCCTGTGTCCGCCTCAGGAAGTAAAAGGTTGAGTTGAGGGGAAAGCCCTGTGACAAAAAAGGAAGCAATTTGCCTTTAACAGGAGATGCAGAGCAGTAGTGGTCCCTGCAGGTCAATGGAAGAGTGAATAAAAACAATACAGAGCATTAGTAACTCCCGCCTCCTCAAGATTTTTTTTAAATTTTTTTTAGGAATGACGTCATATTGTAGACAGTGGATCCCAAAGACAAAGTCATTTGGACACCTGAGGCTGTAAAAGCCTTTGTGGAGTTGAAATTGGCATTACAACCTCCTCCAACATTGGGCCTTCCAAATTGCACCAAACCATTCACACAGACTGTTGACAAACGTGGTGGGTACATGACTTCCATACTAACACAAGACCATGGGGGACGACAGAGACCTGTAGCCTATTTCTCATCAAGACTTGACTTGGTAACTGCAGGACTTCCTACATGTCTAAGAGCTGTGGCAGCTGCGGAAAAACCTGTGAAAGCCTCATGCGGCCATGCTGATCTCACCCTACTGGTACCACATGCTGTTTCATTAATTTGCTTGAACAGAAAACTTCCCACCTGTCAACAGCAAGGTGGCTCAGATATATTCTGCTTGACATGCCTAACATCACTGTTAAAAGATCCAACGTTCTTAAACCTGCAACTCTTCTGCCTACACCAGATGAAGGACAACCATATGACTTTGTGGCAGTAATAACTGAAGCTTGTTCCCCCAGACCTGATCTGCAGGACATAGCTTTGCAGAACGCTGACCTGGTACTGTTTGTGGATGGCTCAGCCTCGAGAAACTCAACAACCGGTAAAAACCAAGCGGGCTTTGATATTACAACACTACATGACACAATTGTTCCACAGCTACTCCCCTCAAATTATTCTGCACACGCAGCAGAATTAATTGCACTGACAGAAGCTTGCAAGATTGCAGCTAACAGAACAGCCAACATATATACTGACAGTAGATATGCATGGGGAGTGGTACATGATTTTGGCCGTCTTTGGGCCAATAGGGATTTTTTAACGTCCACAGGCAAACCTATAGCCGATAATGCCTCGATGCTGTCCTCCTTCCAAAAACAGGTCGCTATTTGCAAATGCCAAGCACACACAAATAATGATGATTTTGTTTCACAGGGGAATGCCAGAGCTGATACTGCAGCCAAGGCAGCAGCACAGCTAGATAACACTAACAACAACATACAATGTCTTGCCATGTCACCACTGACATCCACAGTCGATTTGTTGGACCTACAGGCCAGAGCCAGCCTTGAAGAGAGGGTGGGTTGGGAGGAAAAAAGCAGGTTGCTCTTTTTTCTAACAAAGTGTGGTACAGGCCAAATGGTAGACCATGTTTACCCAAATACTTATTTCCTCATTATGCTAAGTTGTCACATGGGAAGGATCATGTGTCAAAAGGGGGTATGATGAGTGAAATACAGAGGTATTGGTTCACAAAGGGGTTCTCTAACTTCTCCCAATTTTTTTTTCATCAAAGTTGGGTGCTACTAACAATGCAGGCAGAGGAAAATAAATACTGTTTGTTTTTTGTTGACATGTTTTCCAAATAGGTAGAGGTTTTTCCCACTTCTAAACAGGATTCAGCAGCAGAAGCAAACTCTATAGTCAGAGAAATAATTCCCAGATGAGGAATTCCAAGTAAAATCTACGGTGGCCCTGAAGGGCAAACGACACCGACAAAAAGGAAAACACAACGACATTAACAAAAACACAACGACAAAAAGGAAAACACAACAACATTAACAAAAACACAACGACATTAACAAAAACACAACGACAAAAAGGAAAACACAACAACATTAACAAAAACACAACAACAAAAAGGAAAACACAACAACAAAAAGGAAAACACAACGACAAGAAGAAAAACACAATGACATTAACTCCTAACGGAAAGGGTTGGTACCTGCTATGACAAGGATAATTGCTGATTGGACAAAAGTACGCCCGTCTTTTTAACAGGTGGGAAAGGCTGCTTTACGCCATACCAGGTAGTTTATGACTCGGACGGACTACATTTAGCATCAGAAGGTTAATGAAGATGTATTGCCCTTATTGTGGCAAAAAGGTCCCTGAAGACCTCGAACGGCCTTACTTTTGCTGTGGTTGTGGCAAGGGGCTTCACGAGATGCTTGGTGTTGAACCCACCAACGGACAGCCTTCAGGTAAGTTAATGTAACGTTAATTATTGCTAATTTAGTAGTGAATGGGTTTCTCGGACCTGGTGGTCCGCAGGCTACATGGTTCTGAAAAAATGAAGAAAAATGTTGAAAATGATATACTCTGGCACTATAGCCGGCAATATAGAGTATCGTAGAGTACGACGTGACTAGGGGGAAGGTAGGACATTTCTCTCCGTTTGATAACTTTAGAAGTAGTAAAGTAAGGTTAGGCTTGCTAATTTAAAAAACGAGACAAAAGAGAGCCCAGCAACAGGGAGCGTTGAGTGAAGGTAGTGGGAATGGCATTACATGTTCTTTTTAGATGTGTTAAAATTGTACGTCATTACATTTGTACTGAAAAATGTACTGTACTGCTACGCTGACAGCCAACTGCGCGGTAGTTGGGAGTTTCAATTGACGTTATGTCTACTGCTCGGTCTTTACCCTGCCAGCTAACGTTAGTAAGTCAACCTGGATGTCCGAAACCTGTGTGAACTTTAATTTTGTAACCAGGTAAACACAAGCCAGGAGTTTGTGTTTGAAAACAGCTCATGTCTCCCACCCGTACTGGAAACAGTTATAGGGGAAAACCCTGCGTAGTCTAGCCATGCATTTTGTTTATACCGCTATTGTCGTATTTATGCATCTGTAATAAGAACGCATTTTTCGTTTGCTTCCCTGTAGTATCACAGAATCCTCAATCAAATCCAACCCCATTGATGAAAACCTTCCTGGAATACAAGAAGAAAAAGGCAGAGGAAAGGCAAAAATTTTGCTTTGGTAAAATTGGGATGAAAAAAAAGGAAAAGAGGAATGTTCAGGTAAGAGTAAGGTGACAACAGGTAACCCTCTAAACATGAGCCTCATAGGGTCAATTTAATGACTGATATATTTGTATAAATATATAATTGTTTAAAATCTATACATATATATACACTAATAGGCTCGTGTGTTGTAGTCAATTAACTCTCAAAAAAGCATTGAATTTCTTGTTTTACTTGTTTTTTTCAACTGATTTCTGATCATGAATATCAAATGTGTAGGCTACTGTGGAAGAGAAATTATTTTTTCGAAGCAATTATATGGCCAAGATCAACCATAAGTTTTTTGTTTTCCAAAAGTACCTCCCAAATCTGCCATTTACTAGATTAAGTAAAGATCCATTTAGCATCTAAATGTAACATATGCCAGCCTTGTGACAGCAAAACGATCACTTTTGAATTAAGCATTGCTCTTTAATCCAGATGTAGAATCACCCTCTGTTTTCTATTGCAGATCAATCTTGGCTTGATGACTGCTCAGAAATGTGGTCTGAAGCCACTACGTGGGAAAACACTTTCCTTGACAACAGACCCTGACAGCACTGCTCAAAGTCTTCTTCATCAGGCTGTGAAAAAAATGAGGGACTTCAACAAAGATTTGGATGAAGGACCCTTCATCCTTCTTTATCCGGATGGATCTGAAGTCATCAATACCCCTGGGACACAAAGACCTTTTATTCTAAAAGAATACAAGGCAGAACTAGGCAAAACATACCAACGAATCACCATTTTCATCTGTTCTAAGAAGGACTTTGAAGAAGGTATGTGTGTTTTTTTTTCATCTGTAACTCCTGTGCCTAGTTGTTTTACCTCTAAGAGAGACTGTAGCTAGTTAATGAAGTAAAAAAACAAAGTATCCAAGAAATTGCTGAGTGTAAAGCTATGTTTGCTCAAGCAGAGATCTGACATTGAGCTAAAACCAGCTGCTTCTGGCACAGTGTGTCAAGGCGACTTTCCATTCGACACTTTCTCTTGGATTTTGCTACTTTTTAAATTTTTATCATTAAATGAAAGTGGAGTGGTGGTGGCCACCTTGTGGTTAGGGATCTGGGGTTCAAAATGGAACACTGGTTATGAGTTTGATCAAATGACAGCCACCATTCTGCTCCTGAGCAAAGCAGTTAGCCGTTATCACTCCCTGTACATAAGCGTGTCTGTTAAATGATGTATTATTGTAAATAATGACTACAGTTAAGACTTCAATGCCAGCGTGAATTGTTTTGTGTTTTACAGTTGGAGAAGTGGCAGACATTTCTGACTCCGACTCTGAGATTTTCATAAACAGACCCACAGACGTTGATCTATCTGACACACTGGTGAGTGCAACACATTTATTTATTTAAAATGAAAATTTTTGAAAGATATTCAGTAGTGGTTGGGATTTTCAATGGTCGATACTGATATTTAGAGAGCTGAGCAGCTGATTACCCATATATATATGAAGTTACAACTTTGGTCAGCAGAATTCTACTACTTTCTGTATCCATTTCAAATTAAAAGACCCACATGTCGATCATATGTTAGGTTTTGATCTGGTCTTGTTGTTTATTGCCCTAATGAGAGGATTATCTCAAAATGCCAGATTAATCGGTTTCCCACTAGTATTAGGAAATTAAGTTTTGTATTTTCATATGTAATGTGTTATTGTTTTTTGTTTTATTACAGCCATTCAAACCTCGGCATGAAAGCAGCCCTATACCAAAAGTTCCAGAAACGGGGTAATTGTATTTTTTGCTCTTACTAGATGCATGTTTTTAGTTTTTGAGAAGTTTGCAATATATTGTGATTGGACCGTTGCAACATTCTGTTGTGCTACTTTTCACATCAAAGCGGATTCACCTGCACATCTTGCCCTCTCCTAAACAAGCTAATCACTTTTCCACAGTCATGTCATTGTCATATCAATGCCATTCATGGAAAACTTTCATGCATTAACTTTTTCATTTCTGTTTGTTTTCAAGCAGCTCTTCAGGGGCACCAGATAAGGGTGTAATGGAAGAGGTAGTTAGGCTGATTTTATTGTTTATAATCAATGTAAAACCTTATAATTACACATTTTAGTACTATTAATACATTAGTTACAGACTACTGATTACTGTAGACACTGTAGACATTGCATTAGGTTGTATCAAATCAAAAAACTATTACTATTAGACATTACTGTATTGTAATGTACAATTACTGCACAGCTTTCACACAGTATCTAATATATTCTTTTTTCCATATTTATGCTGACATGTTAATCTCATATCAGGTGGTTATTTCGGATATTGATGACCCATTGGAATGCAACTCTGCAGGACGAAAGAAGACTACTTCAAGGTAGTGAAGTAGCCATTGGGTCTTTTGTCATATTATTACAGTAGGCAGATACCCTACATTAATGATCAACGTTTAGTGTTGCAGATGCAGCCCTTGCCACTGCGACTACTGTGAAGACAATGGAAAACACATTGTACAGGTAGTGTTTCTTTTTCGGGTTTCAACACTCACTGTCATGTATCTAACCATAAATTGTTAATAGATAAGAGATTCATATATTTGTTATTTGCAGCAAGTACACACAGCTGTATGCTCCCATTGTAATTGAGGATGACGAGGACGACAGTCAAGATTGTGATGTTGTACCCATAAGCACTGACCCTGCAAAAACGGCCAAGTAAGTATTATTGTCTGCAATTTTGTGAACTTTAAATTTTGTGTCTTATTAGAGGTAATCTTTGAACCTTTTTTAATACCATTGTGAAGTCAATATTGAAGATCTTTAAAAGGACCACATCAGTGCTTTTGGACATGGCAAGCTATATACCATGTTTAATGAAAAACCTACACCAGTAAAAAAAAATAAAAATAATAATAATTAGAAGAATGAACATTTTACTGAAGTAGGAGACATCTTGTGTAAAGGAGTTCAGCAAGAAGTTCAGACTAATGTTTAACTTGGTAATTTATCTTTTTTGTGGAAAAACCTGGTCAAATGCAAAATAATACTCTATAGTGTTAAACATAATGTAATGCATTTTTCCACTCTTTTCTGTACATTGTAAAAATTAATTTTATAAAACACGAAAACATTTTCCATAGCATCTTGGAGAAGTGATGAAGTATTTTATATATTTTTATTCTATTCTATTCTGTTCTGTTTCTATTGTCATAGGGACACAGGTATATCTGCAGCCATGGTCATTGCGGAATTAGCAGATGCCATTGACCACAAAACTGTCAGCAGATTCAATATCACACGCTCAAATGTTTGGGATGGAGCATTCAGAGGATTCAAACGCTCAAGCTTCTCCGAAAAATCGGATTTACTTGTGAAGTTCAGTGATGATGCAGGCTCCTTTCAGGAAGGAATAGACACTGGAGGTCCAAAACGAGAATTTCTGACACTTCTAATGAGCCAGTTGCAGCCTCGACCCATTTTTCAAGGACCCCCGGAGAGTCGGTACTTGGTGTACAATGCTACAGGTTTGTTGTCAGCCCCAGACCTTCAATAGTTTAATGTAAGACAGTAAACAATGTGTGAATCAAATTTTCAGGTGCTTTACTTTCTGATTCCTACAGATACTGAATTTATACTTGTTGTAATGTGATGTACTGTAGCTACCTGACTCAATGAAGGTTGTTTTCCACCCTGTACATCCCCCAGCAATCAGAGAGGATGAGTATTTCTTGGCAGGGAAGATGATAGCTGTGTCCGTAGTTCATGGAGGACCAGGCCCACATTTTCTCTCTAGGGACCTGGTGAACCATATTGTTGGACAACCTGGTTTCTGTGCTAATGTGAAGGATGTGACAGATGATGAGATAGGGAGAGCTCTTAATGAGGTATGACATAGAGACTACACTGGTCATTGTCATGAATGTATTGTTTACTGACATGCTTAGCGCAGTACTTCTAATAGAGTTTACAGTAGAGGCCCTCATGCAAATGTGTGTGCAGAAACACTATAATACTCAAATTATGTATGCATTACTAAAAACATTGAAACTACATTTGAAAGGTTTATTTTGTCTTGGCCTTATAATATAATTTATCTGAATTGGCTGTTATATATATTTCTTTCACTGTGTGTTGGTCTGTCTGTCTCTCTCTTGCTCTCTCCCTCTCCATGTCTCTGTCTCCCATTCAGATTGAGCTGGCAGATTCTTTGGCGTCTCTGCAAGACGTATTACTGAAGCACAGCTCCTTGCTTCAAACTGCTGGATGCTTCAGGCCAGGGACGTGCACATGATTATAGAGGGGCAGGGGCTCAAAGGCAGAAAAGGGCAGAGCAAAGTGCGCGCCAATTTTTTTTTTCCGGTCCTTTACACAATATGGAAATTAATGTAAAATTAAAAAATAAAGTGCTAATAGAAAGCTAACTACTTAGCTGTGTGTCCTGTGTAGGTGAAAGTGATATGAAATTGCCATTTATTTTGTGTCAACAAATTATTGTCAACATGAGTTCATTCACATTATCAAAGCTTGGAAGACATGCAAAGCAATAAAACACTGGTTTATTATTAGGCTATTTAAAGTTTAAATACAGATGGTAATATTTCAAACACAGATAACCTACAGCTTATATCCCCAGAATGCTGAAATTACTATATTATTATTATGATTATGATTATTATTATTATTATTATTTTGTTAGCCCACACAGTAGTAGCAAATAGTCACAATAAACTTTTTATCTAAACCTCGGACCTGTACTTCAGACCTGTAGTGAGGGAAATATGATCCGCCCTAAACACGGTGCATTTTATTTTGAAAATTTACCCGGTGTTTTATTTTGTACACAATTTCCTGTCCCGCACGATGTGCTCTGTGCTGAAATGCTCCGACGTCCAGCAAAAACAGAAGCTGAAATATTACTCATATTTAAGCACGTTGAATAAGTGGACGGCGACTAGTTAGACCATAACTCACAGGTTCACATTGCTCCACTGTCACGTCTCCTCAGTTATCCATGGGGCAGCAGCTCGCTCTCTCTCTCTCTCTCTCTCTCTCTCTCTCTCTCTCTCTCTCTCTCTCTCTCTCTCTCTCTCTCTCTCTCTCTCTCTCTCTCTCTCTCTCTCTCTCTCTCTCTCTCTCTCTCTCTCTCTCTCTCTCTCTCTCTCTCTCTCTCTCTCTCTCTCTCTCTCTCTCTCTCTCTCTCTCTCTCTGGCGGCTCTGTGACCGAGCGGAGCCGCAACGGACAGAGAAGCAGCAGGCTCAACGCACACAATAACCCCGTATTACAAGAAAATGGGTACGGTAGAATACCATGGAGTTTTTGTACCGCCGTTTGAACATTCCTAACAGGAATTAAACACACACACACACACAGAGGGCACTTTTTAATACGAGGCAAAAAGGGCAGGGGCTCAAGCACCCCTAGGGCCCTATGTGTGCACGTGCCTGCTTCAGGCATGTCAACTCTGTGGAAGACAGACACACAGTTGTGGCAGAATACCTTAAATGGTACATCATTGACAGAAATTACAGCGCAATTGAAAGGTAAGGCTGGATGTTTTTTGAATGATTGTGTTGAATGGGGCGAAGTTAATCATCAAAATCCAATAGGGCTGCTACTACTTCAAATAAATAATAAGGACAATGTCATATCATTTTCATTTCAGCGGCCATGTTATCAGGTTAGAGCAGCCACACTGCCTGCATGAGATGTGTCTCTGATGTGCCTATGTTAATGAAAATTAAGACAATATTCAGAAAATCTGTGAAGCAGTATCCAGCGTGTTTCAGGGCTAAAACAAGCACTGTACATGGCCTGAAATAATATACCTACAGTAATTACCTTGTATGTTGTAACAAAAAAATGTATGATGAGTTTTACTGCCTGCAACTATTCACTAATCTGTATCCTTTAATAGATTCAAACAAGGACTAGCCAGCCTTCACTTTCTTGATGCCCTTTGCCAACATCCCAGTGTACTGGCTCCAGTGCTGTGTCACATGGACAAGAGGCTGACTGCTACAGAACTTGAAGAACTCTTTAGGCCACAGCTCAGTCTAGCAGGAAGCAGCAGGAGGACAACAGAAAACTTGGCACTCAGTTTCTGGGGAGACTATATTATGGACTGTGAAGGTTTGTGAGGAAAATACTGTTCTGATAAGATAATAAAATCTGATTTTACATGATTGGAAATGTATCTAATGGCTGCTCTTTTTACAGAACAAGGACCTGTGTCACTGGAGGAGGTGTTCATGTTTCCACAGGCCTGAAGTCAATCCCACCTGCAGGAATGACACCCCGTCCATGCATCACATTTACACAGAAGTCCATGTATCCCTTAGCGAATACATGCGCCAACACAATCACACTTCCACTCTTGCAAACATACAATCTTTTCAAAGCAAATATGGACTTCGGTATTCTGAACTCGCCAGGTTTTGGAATTCTCTGAAAAGTGTGGAAGTTACCAAGTAGAAAGGGCAAGAAAGTTCTATGTTCAGCCTGGCTTGGTCTTTTGTGTCAAACTTCCTTTCCAAAATTTTGAGAACCGAGTAAAGTCAGTTTACTTGACCTAATTTTCTAGTCAACACTCCACTGTTTCAAGTGAGTGAGGAAAAAGGCAAGGTATGCATTGATCATGCTGTTTCATATGGTGTTTATTGTACTTAACAGTTGCAATAAACAAGTTGGTCAGATTGTGTTCTGGTGTATTGAGTCAATGTTTGTATATTGGTCCATATTTATAGCCCAGCTATTTCCTTCAGAGTAATGTACAGTTCTGAGGCTGACTCCCAATCATGTGGCTGCTGTAATCCATGTTGTTCTACAGCCTGTTGTAGATAATCCTGAATGTCAGGATCACTGCATAGATGAATCCTTTGTCTTGACTCAGGAAACATATTTAGTTCCCCGTCTTCAACAGCCAATCCACAGTCCCTTGAACCAAACCTGCAGAGTGAAAGAACTATATAATTCAAAATGAAAGGAAAACATGTCCCTAGGATTTGGAAAATGCAGTTTCAAATTATTATTCTTACTTTGATTTCGCTACTTCATAGACAAAAATGTGAAGGTAAACAAAGGCAGAGACAACCAGCCTATAAATTAAAGGTTATAATTTGCCTACACCTGTAATGATCCAAATGTATTTCCCATGTCTATTGTGCTATAATACAACACTTAGCATTTTTATAAGAATGTATATGTTCAAATTTCATTCTGAATTGATATTGATTACCGGTGCCGGCAAGAGATGCAGCTCATTTGGAATCCCTCCAGGACATGATGCGAGTCTGGAGCTTCGAATCCTGTGCTTGTTCCAGAGGTCGGTACATTCATCCAAGTCTTTCTGCAGAACATCACTGAAGCAGAATCTCACTAAGTCCTGGTGTTCGTGGCTGCCATTAAACTGTCCAGAATCTCTGAGGTCTCCAAATAGGTCCATCCAAAATTGAGCTCTGGAATACATGAAATACAAGGTTGCTTATTATACACAAGTTCAGAAGATCATAATTGAATAACTTAACTACCATCATTAGTAAAATAAATGTGATTGTGTGAATGCTTAGGCCTACGTGGAAGAGCAATGGACTTAATTAATGAACAAGTGCATATGACTTTATATTGATAGTGTTAAACCCACGAATCCGGCCGGACTCAGGATGAACAGATTTCAAAGAAATGGGGAATTCCAAATAAATAATAAATTAACCCAAAGATTACAATCAATTCAACGGTAAGTATTACAAATTAAACTATTTATATTCCAAATTTGCTAAATTACAAAGTATCTAATCTGTATTTACAACAGTCCTCTATTTACATCCCATTAGCCCTTACGTGAATGTTTACTGTTGCTATGGCAACACACGATAGCTAGCGTTAGCATAAGTTAGCTAGCTTAGCTCAATCGTCTGGACAACAATAACCCATAACATTACAATTCGGCATATTTAAACAATATCAACAACACCACCCAGCAGTCACAGCCCGTATACCCTTAGTTGATGTGTTGTCACATGTTAGATTGCCAACATTTGATAAACAACCGTTTCAATCTTGGAGGAGCTATGTTAGCATTAGCAAACAATATCCTATATGCCACAATAGCGTTGTGCAATATTCAATGTAAACAGATTGTGGTCCTATGAAGTAGACCACATTTTATAACAGTAGACATGCATTACTCAATGTTTAGCCAACTATAAGGCCTGAGGTAAGGCCTGCAGGCTAACAAGTTACAAAGAAGTATTTTTAATCCATCAAAAAGAAATGTACCAACCTTCCTTTCCTGAAAAAGGACCACCACGACTCGATACGCTGATTCCCTGTTGATGAGCCATAACTGTGGCTTGACGAGCCTGCATAGTAGTCTGTATGCTCATGGCGGAGGGTACATTGTATTGCTGCCATTGTCCCATTTTCTGTTCCGAAGTCAGTTCTTAGTCTCATTGGGATCACACCCACATTCTTGGCACAATTTATGTAATTGTAAGCGATGACAGATGGGTTGTTGTTGGTAGCCCCACAAACAAGCCACATGATTCGTCTTGAAAAGCCATCAATACATCCTGAAAGGGCCAGGCCAAAGGGTTTC
This sequence comes from Scomber colias, assembly GCA_021039105.1. Classification (NCBI taxonomy): domain Eukaryota; kingdom Metazoa; phylum Chordata; class Actinopteri; order Scombriformes; family Scombridae; genus Scomber; species Scomber colias. The sequence goes on from JAJDFG010000558.1 coordinate 101,023, forward strand.
AGCTTGTCGTAGCCATCTACATGCCATATGTAGTTTGGTCCCATGGAGTGATATGTCCATCTCATAAACCTCCCGTGTGTTCTCAAATACGTTCCTTGTGGATTGAGTTGTTTCAACAATGTCATTACTACAGCACGTTTAACACGTAGCTTGTGTTTTTGCTTGAGTACTTGCCACATAGTCCGATAGCCAAACAGTTGCCCGGGCCCACGCAGCTCTGTCAGTATGGCTCGTCTCACCTGAGCGAGTGGGGAATAATTCTTTCTCCGATACAACCCTGCTTCTCTTAACCGTGTCTTCAGAGTACGAACACTCATGGTGATGTTGTGAAAGGTGGACAGCATGTCAACAATCACCTCATATGTGTGCCCTGCATCAAAATAATGCTTGATAGCTTCTTCTGTAGTAACCATGTTTGTCGTAAACTACCTGGTATGGCGTAAAGCAGCCTTTCCCACCTGTTAAAAAGACGGACATGCTTTTGTCCAATCAGCAATTATCCTTGTCATAGCAGGTACCAACCCTTTCCGTTAGGAGTTAATGTCATTGTGTTTTTGTTAATGTCGTTGTGTTTTCCTTTTTGTCGTTGTGTTTTCCTTTTTGTTGTTGTGTTTTCCTTTTTGTCGTTGTGTTTTTGTTAATGTCGTTGTGTTTTCCTTTTTGTCGTTGTGTTTTTGTTAATGTCGTTGTGTTTTCCTTTTTGTTGTTGTGTTTTTGTTAATGTTGTTGTGTTTTTCTTTTTGTCGTTGTGTTTTTCTTTTTGTCCTTGTGTTTTCTTTTTTGTCATTGTGTTTTTGTTAATGTTGTTGTGTTTTCCCTTTTGTCGTTGTGTTTTTCTTTTTGTCGTTGTGTTTTTGTTAATGTTGTTGTGTTTTCCTTTTTGTTGGTGTAGTTTGCCCTTAAGGGCCACCGTAAAAATCTCATCTAACAATGGTACACCTTTCGTGAGCACAGCCCTGAAGAGCGTGGGTGTAATGTTGTGAGGAAACTGGTTTAATTTGGACAAAAGAACTACGATTGTTTTGATGCACATGAGAGCTAGGGTCAGAAGCAGAAATGGCCTCGGCCCATTTGAAATCCTCTTCGCACGGCCAATGAATACAGGGATTGGGCCGGTTAAGAGGCAACTCCTCCATACCAGCCAGTGCGAAGATGAAATGTTACGTTATTGTGCAAACCTGTCCTCTGTACTTTTTGATACCCACAAACAGGCTAAGGATGCCCTACCAAACAAAAGCCAGAGCGAAAACTACATACTACATGACCTGAGGCCTGTACTACGAAGCTGGATTTTCTCTTATCGAGGTAACTTCAGGGTTAACCCTGGGTTTTCCGTACTACGAAGCTGGTTCACTTCTTACCGGGGTAAATCACCATGGTAACTTATGCTGAACGGCTAACCTGCTCCGGAGCAGGTTATGTTCTGGATAAGAGATCAATGAGTATAAAAGCACCACCTCCTGACCAATCAGCTCTCTTAGAAAATGACCTGCCCATTCTTAAAAGATCCTGGCTGTCAACATTGGTGCGCGGATCGCGAGAGGAGCGCTTAGGAGAGAATGAGCTTTTAGGGATAGATGCAATTTTTTAATTGGCCAAAATATATATTTGTAAAATAATCCTTGAGGCACATGAGGGATATTATTCTGTATGTTATACAGTTGGTTTGAAATCATTCACTCAAATGGTTGAAGCGCATAATAGGTTTGTATTTTGAATGTTGAATATTAAACTAACTTAATGTCTCTTATGAAAGGAAGGGCACTGAGGAAGCGCTCTGCCCCAAACGTCTGTGCCGTAATAAAGTGACATTGTGTGATCAGAGTGCTGTCCGTTTATATTGTCTGATAAATTAATATTGTATGATCTCGTGAATTTACACATTAACAGAGTCGGGAATTTTCTGCCAGCATTCCTTCCTGGCTTTTGCTGCAGCAACAGTGTTGCTTTTGGCCTGGATGATGTGATTGAATTCTTCATATTTATGAATAATAACTGTCTGCTCCTCCATGGTAAAGTAGTCTGCTCTGCAGGGTTTCTGCATGTTTGTGATTGGTCAGACGCTGCAAACACCTCCCCTTTATGTGAACGCGCAGAGATCCAGTTTGGAAAACCCTGGGTTGATTTACCGAGTTGATAACCAGCTTCGTAGTACCGCTTATCCTGGACTGCGAAGATCTGGTTAAGTCAACCCAGGTAACGGAGAGAGATCCTGGATAGGTTAATCCAGCTTCGTAGTACAGGCCTCTGGAATCAGGAGATTGGATCACAGTGAGGGATCTGAGGAAAGAGCTGGAAAGCACACAGGTGGAACGGACCTTTCCAAATCCGCCTCACCACGGAAACAGCAGTGAAAGTTGCAGAACGGACCACCTAGATACACGCCAGCCACTGCAAACGTGTTCCTGAGCCCACTGACGAAACACCATCAAGCGTGCAGAGCATCAGTAAGTGAACCAACACTTTCCCCCGCCTTGAACTGTGAGTGAAGGAGGGGTGTGGTTAAAAGTTGGACCACACAACTGCAGAAAGAGGAGAGAATTGCTGCCTGAGTTTATTCACCCCCTTCCTGAAGCCCCCTACTGAAGAAATTTCCTGGTAGTACTATCGACAACCAGAAGGATTACAAACGACAGCTGCTATGTCTGCACACAACTTCCTCATTGTCATTGTAACAGGTACAAAGAAATTAAGTGCAGTCCTTGGCAGTGCAAAAGAGCTTATACATTTTTAGATTACAGGGGTAAGTTGAGGCACCACGGCTGATGCAATGACGCCAACGAATATACAGTGGCACTAGAGGGATGACAGATGTAGAGGAATTTGCAGCATATTCCTGCTCACTGTCACCATCGTCCTGCTACTGCTCCTGCAACAAGGCACATCTCAGCCTAATCAACAACAGGGGTGCGAAAACTCAAACAGCAGCTGCAGAGCATCCAACTGCAGAAAGAGGAGAGAACTGCTGCCTGAGTTTATTCACCCCCTACTGAAGCCTAAGAAAAATTCTTGGTACGGTGTAGTTCTATCGACAGCCAGAAGGATTACAAATGACAGATGCTATGTCTGCACACAACTTCCTCACGGAGTGGGGGCCGCAATACCTGTGACACCACTACCATTGAACATTTCTGAGACACTAGGCGTCATTGTAGCCTTTACCCTGGGAGTTTCCCTGAAGGACAGAACTGTGAAAGACATGGCTAGAGCATCAACATGTGCAAACATCAGCATCACCAATTACGGGGGTTCAACGGCTAGATTCTGGAACATGACACAGGTGACTTCACCAATCTGTCATGACAACAAATATCACCCAACAACAAGGAACAGGTCAGTTTCACTAGGAAATTCTTCACTGAACAGGAGCACTTCCTTGGTTCTGATGGTAGAACAAGGTCATGCTTTCACGCATTGTATATAATCTGACATTCGTGCCATCTCACGCTTGAGACAGCAAGGAGTCAGTCTGCAGATGACTCGATAAACTATCAGAAAGACAACAAACGACTTTGTGCTTCTTGATACAAAATACTGCCAGAACACCCTCCAAACGTTTGCTACTGCACAAGAAAAACGTCTCTGGCAGCAAAATGGTTGCTCTGCTGACTTTTATCAGAAATACAGTTGCAGCTTTCCCCAAGCTTGCCACCGCTGCCAGTTTCCAGCTGTACTCACGTACAAGTAAGACAGACTTCTTATTGTTGTATACGTATCAGTGTTTGTTGTGATAAATGTGTATATAATTCTTGTGTTGTGTTTCTGCAGGCTGTCCTGTGACCTGAGGTTGGTTGCACACCTGAAGTCCCGCATTCTGGGCAACAGTGCGTATCACCTGTGCAGCACCCTGCGGGAGCAGCACTCAGGTGCTTGGATGCGGAGAGCCATCCACTACCTTGACTTTTGCGAGCAGTTCCTGGCCTTGTCCAAAGTGAGGGGGAGTTTCCACCACTGCCCCAAATGCCCCCTCTGCCATCACCCATCTGGCTGCTGACCGTATTCGGGTACGATGTCCTGACGCGGCTGGATGAGTTCAAGGCCAGGATCACGTCCACCTTTGGATCCATCTTAAAGATGGATTCGACCATGACGTAAAATTGTGTCTCACAATTTCATATTTTACACCACAGCTGTGTGTGTCTGTGTTTGTGTGCACTGACAGTTACATTTGAAATCTATCTCTTCCCCTCTCTCTTTCTCTTTTCCCCCTACCAGGTGACGAAGAAGCTTGCGGGTGCTGTCTCCGACACGGCCTCCTGGGTTAACAATGTCGGTAACGAGCACGGGCAGGTGCTCATGAGTGTCCTCACATGCTCCGAGGGCTCAGGGGAGATGCCAGCCGTCTCACTGAGGCTACGCGGTTCCAGCTGGAGGGGAAGCACGGGATGGTCGGTCTGACTGACGCCAAGGTGATCCAGAGAATCTCCAAGGATAGTGGTGGCTCCACTGTTGTCGCAGGACATGTGAGGCCGAGGAGTCGACACCTGCTGGACACCTTTGGTGTTTTGACAGCCTGGGCATCCCATTGCTTTTGTTTAATGAAGTACAGTTAAACATTTCTCTATTTTGAGTAACCAGAATTGATGAAGAGGATTTATGAGGATGAAACTGATTAAGGATTCAAGGCCACCATGCATCGAAAGTGCTTGTAACCTCTCCATGGTGGTGACCCTTGACTGTATGTTAAGTACATGAACCCATGTACTTAGACTTGTCAGTGCATTAATTTATACACTGACAAGTCTAAGTCCACCACCTGCTAGCAGTGCTGAGGTAAATCTCGGACACTCAGACCATCTTTCCCTGTTCCTGACACCAGCTTACAGGCCTCTCATCTGCAGATCTAAGCCATAGAACAAGTCAGTACTGTGCTGGACTGAAGAAGCAACACTATCCTTAAAGGACTGTTTTGAGGACACCATGTGGGATTTCTTTGAACAACCAGACATTGAGCGCCACACTTTCTCTGTACTGTCATACATCAGCTTCTGCATGGACAATGTAACAATAAGGAAACAAGTCAAAACATTCCCCAATCAAAAACCCTGGTTCAACGCTACTGTCAGAGCACTGCTCCAGGCCAGGGATTAAGCATTGAGGTCAGGAGACAGGGAGGCCTACAGGAAGGCTAGGGCGGACCTGAACAGAGGTATCAAGGCTGCTAAAACAAAGTACAAAGAGCAGATAGAGGCCAACTTCAGAGAAAACAGCCCCCGCTCCATGTGGCAAGGCATCTACAACATCACAGACTACAAACAACGCCACAAGACCCCTTCCCCTGCTGACACCTCTCTACTGGACCAGCTCAACACCTTTTTCTCACACTTTGAAGAAGACAACAGCAGACAGGCAGAGGACACACTGCTAACACCATCAGAACATGACCAGCCCCCCCACCCTCCAACAACATCAGGTACTGCAGGTCCTGCGTGGCATCAACATCAGCAAAGCACCAGGGCCGGATGGAGTACCAGGGAGGGTGCTGAAATCATGCGCTTATCAGCTTGCATCAGTATTCACTAACATCTTTAACCGCTCGCTGCAACAAGCCACAGTGTTCCCACCTTCCTGAAAACTGCCACCATAATCCCTGTGCCCAAAACCTCTGCCATCACAGGGTTGAATGACTACTGGCCTGTGGCCCTCACGCCGGTGATCATGAAATGCATGGAGAGACTGGTGTTGCAGCATATTAAGGCCCATATCGCTCCCAGCCTTGACCAACATCAGTTCGCCTACAGGTCCAACAGGTCCAGCAGATCCACAGATGATGCCATCTCCATCGCCCTCCACAATGCCCTCAGTCACCTGGAAAGCCCTAACTGAAGTCAATAAACACCATCCTGATGTAAATCAGAATGCTGTTTGTTGACTTCAGCTCGACATTCAACTCCATCAGCCCCAGCCGACTGATCAACAAACTGTAGATATTGCAACTCGGAACCCTCTCTGTCTGTGGATCAAGGACTTTCTGACCAACAGACTTGGGCACTTCCACATCCTCCACCATCTTCCTCAACACTGGTGTTCCTCATGGCGTCCTGATTCCAGTCCTGTTCACGCTGTACACCCTGCACTCAGGCCTGAGCATCAATGGGGAGGAGGTGGAGTGTGTCAAGGATTTCCAGTTCCTCGGCCTGCACATCTCGAGGACCTGGGCTGGACTGTGAACACCACCCACATCATCAAAAAAGCTCAGCAGCGTCTCTTCTTCCTGAGAACACTGAGGAGGAGCAAACTCCCTCCACCTTTTCTGAGGAACTTCTACCACTGCACAATAGAGAGTGTCCTTACTTTCGGATGCACAGTGTGATACGCCAGCTGCACTACAGCAGAGAAGAGACGGCTGAATAAAGTCATCAAGACAGCTAAGTGGGAACTTCCGGTTGACAGCCGCATGGAGTAGACGCACGCGGTAGAGCTCCTGCCTACCTTTAACTAAATCCACTCACTCACTCCATCATTTTGTCATTTGGGCGATTTGCATTGAATATTTTAAATTTTTTTAAACTGAATTATATAATAATGTCTTCGAACCGCGGTAATTCTGGAAAGAAAGACGAGAATGCCGGTGCTAGCTTACCGGTATCGATGGCTGCTATGGCTCAGCTACTCGACCAGCACAGGGAGGCGCTGGCCGCGGACTTCAGGACCTCTTTTACTCAGCTGGAGAAAAAATTTGAACAAGTCCGCTCCGTGGTCGATGAACATAGCCAGCGACTTTCATCACTCGAGCTGGCGTCTGATGACCTGAGCCAGCGTGTCACCGAGCTGGAAAACGTCTGCTCCAATCTCCGGGAGAGCAACACAAAATTGGCGGCGAAAGTGGTCGACCTTGAGGGCCGCAGCAGGCGGCAAAACATCCGCATCTTGGGCCTGGCGGAGTCCATTGAAGGCGACCGACCCACACTATTTTTCTCTGACCTCCTGTGTGAAGTCTTCGGTAAGGATACACTTCCATCCCCACCAGAGATTGATAGAGCCCACCGCTCGCTGACCGCCAAACCGGCCGCTGGGCAGAGACCGCGACCCGTTATTCTCCGCCTGCACCGCTACCAGCAAAAGGAGCTCCTGATCCGCGAGGCCCGACGGAGGGGGAAACTGGAGTACCGCGGTCGGCCGGTTCGGATCGTGGAGGACTACTGCCCCGAGGTCTTGAGCCAGTGCGCCGAGTACAGGGAGGTGATGGCGGATCTATACAAGCGCGGGCTTAGGCCCTCCCTGCTGTATCCCGCCCGGCTCCGGATCACACTTTCCAGCGGGGACAAGAAGTGGCTACGGTCGGCTGAGGAGGTACGGAGATACATCGCCGGCCTTACCTCTTCATCCTCCATACCGTAAATGACTCCAAGGCACGGAGAATTTTACATAACAAGCACCTGTCTGTTATTACCAACTTCTGATTGGCTAAACTGGCCTGCAACTAGTGACGCTGTCCATAAAGGTGCCTTTCACACTTTTATTACACCTGTGTGACCGTGAGTATGTCATATTCGGTGAACTGTTATATTGATATGACAATATGGTGATATTGTTCATATTATGGTTATATTACTGATTTCTTCATTATATAATTAGGGCCCGAGCGCTGACCAGCGCGAAGCCCTATTGTTTTTGCCATGATTATTAGGGCCCAAGCACTACAGTGCGAAGGCCCTATTGTAATCGTCAAGATTATTATTATTATTATTATTATCGTTCTGCCTAAACGACGGCCTTTTTGCCCCCCTGAACGTGCTTGAAAAGTCACCAAATTGTGGAATCATGTTCGGCCCGGCGAAAAATTTGATATTTTATGGTTTGCATAAATGGGCGTGGCAAAATGGCTCTGTAGCGCCCCCTCGAAAATTTAAAAAAGCGAGCCCCACCCCTGAGATTGTCCTACACAAACGAAATTCAGTACACATATGTATCGTGTAAAGACGCACAAAAAAGTCTCTTGTACCCATACCCTCACTCCTACAGGAAGTCGGCCATTTTGTATCGAATATCCGTTTTTGGCGATTTCCATGCATCTCATTTGACCTAACTCCTCCTAGAGATTTAATCCGACCGACTTCAAATTCACTCAGAAACATCTTGAGACATTGGAGATGAAAAGTTATCAAAAACTTTCTGATTAGGGATCCGGTTTGGCCGTGGCGGCGCCGACAATTTCCTTCACCATTCGATCCTTCGCCATGAAATTTCAAACCCTCATAACTTCACTCCACATGGTCTGAGCTTTTCCAAATTTCATATGCTTGTTCAGTGTCCCGGTCTGAACACATGTACAGTCTCATATTTACTGACAGTCATAGCGCCACCTACTGGCAACAGGAAGTCACTTGCTTCAGTCTTTCACTGATTACTCCCACAATCTTAAGTATTTATACCTGAAATTAACTCAGCTGAGACATAAGACCTTGGTGATGCTACATTCTGCAACTCATGACCCATCATCAAATACTGTTGGCATGACAACGCATTCAACGCCATGAAAATACGATTACAGTTTTCAGAGGCAAAGGATGCCTCCACGGTAACGAAACTCGACACACACCTCTGCAGTGGGGTCATTTAACATCCTATATACTTCAATTGGATGGGCGTGGCTAAACGGCTCAATAGCGCCCCCTTGAATATTTCAAAATTGAACCTCAGCCTTCCCGATGGACATAGAAGAATGAAATTCGGTAGGTTCATGTATCATCTCCAGACGCACAAAAACGCCATTTGGACCCATACCCTAAGTCCAACAGGAAGTCGGCCATCTTGGGAAAAATGCTATATTTTGGTGAATTTTTTGGTCATTTCCACGCATCATATTTGAACTAACTAGTCCTAGAGATTTCATCCCATCCACTTCAAATTCACACAGAGTCATCTTGAGACATTGGAGATGGAAAGCTATCAAAAGCTTTTTTGTCCGTCATTCCTGGTTGCCGTGGTGACGTGGCGATTTTCGATGCTTCGCCATAAAGCGGGAAGTCCTTATAACTCCTACAGACATTGTCCCGTCTACACCAAATTGATCACACATGTAGAGGGTCCCTCCCTGAACACATCTATGCATCAATACTGCGTCAAATACACAGCGCCACCTACTGGACACAGGAAGTCAACCTCATATGACAAACATTATCCGATTTACATGAAATTTACAGGATGTGTTCTCCACATCACTCACTGCAACATGACGTGTAATTGGTGGGTGATCTCTAGCGCCACCTAGTGGACACATGCAATGTGACTTAGCCCCATCACACAACGTTCATTACGAGCCCGGGTGCCAAGACGTCTACGTGCCCGCTGTGTCTGCCGTGTGACTGCAGCACGCACCGACATGCGCGTACGGGGCGGTGCGTGGGGGGGCTTGGGCCCGATCATCGCTGCTTGCAGCTTTAATTATTATTATTATTATTATTCTCTTTATTTTTCTTCTGACAAAGTAACTGCCTTTTTCCCCTACTAAACGTGCCCCGATACTCACCAAAGTTTGCATGCAAGTCAGACCCGGCGAAAAATTTTATATTTTATGGTTTGCATAAATGGGCGAGGCAAAATGGCTCTCTAGCGCCACCTGCAAAATCAATAAAAGCGAGCCCCTCGTGACAGATTGACATAGAGAAACGAAACTTGGTACACATGTTCAACATGTCAAGACGCACCAAAAAGTCTCTTGGACACATACCCTAACACCAACAGGAAGTCGGCCATTTTGAATCAAAATATTGATTTTAATGCAAATTGTGGCATCATATTTGAATGCACTACTCCTAGAGTTTTCTTCCAATCCACTTCAAATTCACACAGAGTCATCTTGAGACATTGGAGATGACAAGTTATCAAAAGCTTTTTCCCCCGTCATTTCTGGTTGCCGTGGTGACGCGGCGAATTTCGATCCTTCGCCATGAAATTTCAAACCCTCATAACTTGACTTCACATGGTCTGAGCTTTACCAAATTTCACATGCTTGTTCAGCGTCCTGGTCTAAACACATGTACAGTATCATATTTAGGGACAGTCATAGCGCCACCTACTGGCAACAGGAAGTCACTTGCTTCATTCTTTCACTAATTACTCCCATAATCTTCATCCCATCCACTTCAAATTCACACAGGATCATCTTGAGACATTGGAGATGAAAATTTCTCAAAAGCTTTTTCTCCCGTCATTCCTGGTTGCCGTGGTGACGCGGCGAATTTCGATCCTTCGCCATGAAATTTCAAACCCTCATAACTTGACTCCACATGGTCTGAGCTTTACCAAATTTAATATGCTTGTTCAGGGTCTTGGTCTGAACACATGTAAAGTCTCATATTTAGTGACAGTCATAGCGCCACCTACTGGCAACAGGAAGTCACTTGCTTCATTCTTTCACTAATTACTCCCATAATCTTAAGTATTTACACCTGAAATTGACTCAGCTAAGACATAACGCCAGTTATCAAAATCTTTTTTATGACTTCTTCCTGTTGGGCGTGGCTGTGCGGACAATTTCGATGCTTCGCCATGAGGCAGGAAGTCCTTATAACTCCTACAGACATTGTCCTGTCTACACCAAATTCATCATGCATGGAGAGGGTCCCGCCCTGAACACATCTATGCATCAATACTGTGTCAAATACACAGCGCCACCTACTGGACACAGGAAGTAAGCCTCATATGACAAACATTATCCGATTTATATGAAATTTACAGGATGTGTTCTCCACATCATACACTGCAACATGACATATAATTGGTGGGCGATCTCTAGTGCCACCTAGTGGACACATGCAATGTGACCTAGCCCCATCACACAACATTCATTACGAGCCCAGGTGCCAAGACGTCTACGTGCCCGCTGTGTCTGCCGTGTGACTGCAGCACGCACCGACATGCGAGTACGGGGCGGTGCATGGGGGCGCGAGGGCCCGTTCATCACTGCTTGCAGTTTTAATTGTTATTGTTCTCTTATTATTGCTGTAGTTGTTATTACTGCTGCTATTATTATTGTTATTAGGGCCCAAGCACTATACAGTGCGAAGGCCCTATTGTAATCATAGAGATTATTATTATTCGTGTCTCACAACGAAAGCCTTTTTGACAGCCTAAGCGTGCCCCAAAACTCATGAAAATTTGCACACACATCCGACCCGGCGAAAAATTTGATATTTTAAGGTCTGCCAAAATGGCTGTCGCAAAATGGCTCAATAGCGCCCCCTATTGAATATAAAAATGTGAGAGATTGACGTACATAAACGAAACTTGGTATATATATGTATCATGTCCAGACGCACAAAAAAGTCTGTGGGGCCCATGACGTCACTCCAACAGGAAGTCGGCCATTTTGAAAAATATGCGCGATTTTGACGTTTTCCACACCTCGTACTTTAACGAACTTGTCCTAGGGATTTAATCCGACCAACTTCAAATTCACTCAGAAACATCTTGAGACATTGCAGATGAAAAGTTCCTAAAAACTTTCTAGTTAGGGATCCGGTTTGGCCGTGGCGGCGCTGACAATTTCCTTCGCCATTCAATCCTTCGCCATTAAACAGGAAGTCCTTATAACTCCTACAGACATCGTCCGATCTACACCAAATTAATCACACATGTAGAGGGTCCCGCCCTAAACATGTCTATGCATCAATACTGTGTGAGCTCCATAGCGCCACCTACTGGATACAATAGCGCCCCCTTGAAAATTGAAAAAAAATTGAGCCCCTCAAGTCAGATTGACATAGACAAACGTAATTTGGTACACATATGTATCTTGTAAATACGCACCAAAAACTCTCTTGGACCCATGACGTCCCTCCAACAGGAAGTCGGCCATTTTGAAAAATATGCGCGATTTTGGCGATTTCCACACCTCGTACTTTAACGAACTTGTCCTATGGATTTAATCCAACCGACTTCAAATTCACTCAGAAACATCTTGAGACGTTGGAGATGAAAAGTTATCAAAAACTTTCTGATTAGGGATTTGGTTGCTTCGTGGCAATGTGAGGAATTTTGATGTTTCGCCATTAAACAGGAACAGCTGGCCAAATGGGGGTACTGCACCCCATATATGATTAATAAAATTGAGGCCCTCCCTCCAGATTGACGTAGATGAACAAAATTTACTACACTTATGTATCATCTAAAGACGCACAAAAAAGTCTCTTAGACCCATACCCTCACTCCAACAGGAAGTCGGCCATTTTGAAGTGAATTTGCAATTTTGGCACGGTTTGATACAATCTTCACACCACGTACTATAATGAATTCCTCCTAATCCGACTGACTTCATTTTGACTCTGTCATCTCAATACCTTGAAGATGCTTCACAGCAAGTCTCGCTCAGTAGTGGCGTGGCGGGGGAGCTTGGGCCCGATCATCGCTGCTTGCAGCTTTAATTATTCTTATTGTTGTTACTATTATACTATAATGTTAGCATTGTAGTGATAGTAATTATAATAATAACATTAAAGCTGCAAGCAGCGATGATCAGGCCCAAGCTCCCCCACGCACCGCCCCGTACGCGCATGCCGGTGCATGCTGCACTCACATGGCAGACACAGCGGGCACGTAGATGTCTTGGCACCCGGGCTTGTAATGAACATTGTGTGATGGGGCTAAGTCACATTGCATGTGTCCACAAGGTGGCGCTTGAGATCACCCACCAATTATATGTCATGTTGCAGTGTGTGATGTGGAGAACACATCCTGTAAATTTCATGTAAATAGGATAATGTTTGTCATATGAGGCTGACTTCCTGTGTCCAGTAGGTGGCGCTGTGTATATGAAGCAGTACTGATGCATAGACGTGTTCAGGGCGGGACCCTCTACATGTGTGATCAATTTGGTGTAGGTGGAACAATGTCTGTAGGAGTTATAAGGACTTCCTGCTTCATGGCGAAGCATCGAAATTGTGTGCACAGCCACGCCCAACAGGAAGAAATCATAAAAAAGCTTTTGATAACTTTTCATCTCCAATGTCTCAAGATGACTCTGTGTGAATTTGAAGTGGATGGGATGGAATCCCTAGGACTAGTTTGTTCAAATATGAGGCCTGGAAATTACAGAAAAACTCACCAAAATATAGCATTTTTCCCAAGATGGCCGACTTCCTGTTGGACTTAGAGTATGGGTCCAAATGGCGTTTTTGTGCGTCTGGAGATGATACATAAACCTAGCGAGTTTCATTCTTCTATGTCAATCGGGAAGGCTGAGGTTCAATTTTGAAATATTAAAGGGGGCGCTATTGAGCCGTTTAGTCACGCCCATCCCATTGAAGTATATAGGATGTTTAATGAACCCACTCCAGACGTGTGTGTTGAGTTTAGTTACCGTGGACGCATCCTTTGCCCCTAACAACTGTAATCGTATTATCATGGCGTTGAATGTGTTGTCATTGCAACGGTATTTGATGATGGGTCATGAGTTGCAGAATGTAGCATCACCAAGGTCTTATGTCTCAGCTGAGTTAATTTCAGGTGTAAATACTTAAGATTATGCGAGTAATCAGTGAAAGACTGAAGCAAGTGACTTCCTGTTGCCAGTAGGTGGCGCTATGACTGTCACTAAATATGAGACTGTACATGTGTTCAGACCAGGACGCTGAACAAGCATCTGAAATTTGGAAAAGCTCAGACCATGTGGAGTCAAGTTATGAGGGTTTGAAATTTCATGGCGAAGGATCGAATAGTGAAGGAAATTGTCGGCGCCGCCACGGCCAAACCGGATCCCTAATCAGAAAGTTTTTGATAACTTTTCATCTCCAATGTGTCAAGATGTTTCTGAGTGAATTTGAAGTCGGTCGGATTAAATCTCTAGGAGGAGTTCGCTCAAATGCGATGCGTGGAAATAGCCAAAATGATGCCAAAAACGCAGATTCGATACAAAATGGCCGACTTCCTGTAGGAGTGAGGGTATGGGTCCAAGAGACTTTTTTGTGCGTCTTTACACGATACATATGTGTACTGAATTTCGTTTGTCTACGATAATGTCAGTGGAGGGGCTCGCTTTTTAAAATTTTATAGGGGGCGCTATTGAGCCATTTTTTCTCGCCCATTTTCGTGATCCTTAAAATATCAAATTTTTTGCCGGGTCGGACATGATTGCACATTTTGGTGACTTTTTGGGCACGTTTAGGGGGGCAAAAAGGCGTTCGTTGTGGGAGACGAATAATAATCGGTACGATTACAATAGGGCCTTCGCACTGTAGTGCTTGGGCCCTAATAACTCTTTACCTTGCAGAAGAAATTTTGATTTTCTGGGTTCTACCTCTTTATTATTGTGCCCAGTATGGTTAAAATTAGGTTTCAGGAGTGTTTTGTGAATATTTACAATAAGATAAGGAGTAAGAAGATGAAGAAGAAGCAACGGGAAGGTTTTCTTTTGGTAATTGTATGAGCTTGCTGCTATGTTCTTTTGCAGCTGTCTTGGTGTGGGGTGGGAGCGTGGGGGGGGGCGTATTCTAAGGCTAATATTGGTTCATGGGCTCACACAAGTGCTGTGCAGCCGGTTATTTGTTTATCTATTGTTTCATGTTCATGTCATGGATTCATTACCTGGAGTTATCATACTATATGTACTCATCAACCTGTGTTTTTATCTGAAGGAATTGAATAGAGTATTAAATCTTGTTAGCTGGAATGTTAAAGGTCTAAACCATCCTGTTAAAAGGAGGAGAATATTCTCTCACCTTAAACAGTTCAAAGCAGCATTTATTTTTCTACAAGAAACACATATTCGGGGTGCTGATAATTCTCGCTTGATGTCACGGTGGGCGGGGCAGCACTTCCATTCTTTCTTCCAGGCAAAGTCGAGGGGAGTTTCAATTCTTATCGATCAAAATATCCCCTTTGTACACCACAATGTAATATCAGACACTAATGGCCGTTTCCTCATCGTTACAGGGAAAGTATATGATATAAATGTAGCTCTTGCTAACGTGTATGCTCCAAATGTGGATGATGTGAATTTTTTCCAAAATCTTTTCTCATCCCTCCCTGATCTGAGTTCATACTCTCTTATCCTCGGCGGTGATTTCAACTGTTGGCTAGATCCTGTGCTGGACCGTTCCTCCCCCAAACCTGACTCAGTGAGTAAGTCGGCCTCACTCATTCAGTCCTTTCTAGCTAGCTCTGGTGTCTCTGATGTGTGGCGGTTCCTCCATCCAAGTGAAAAAGAGTACTCTTTCTTCTCACATGTCCACCACACTTTCACTAGGATTGATTATTTCTGTATTGATGATCAATTATTACCATATGCTCGTTCCTCCACTTATCAGGGAATAGTGATCTCAGACCACGCCCCTGTCGTACTATCCCTGGCTTTACCTAACCTTTCTCAAATTAAAAAGCACTGGCGTTTTAATTCAACCCTGCTTTCAAATGATGAATTTGTGAAATTTATAAAGGAACACATATCTCTCTTCTTCCAGCTGGATGCCACTCCTGATGTATCCTCCTTAGTAGTCTGGGATGCTTTTAAGGCATACCTCAGAGGACAAATAATTTCTTTCACGGCAAATATGAGGAGGAAGGCCCAGCAAGAACGTTTAGAATTGGCCAAGCAAATTAAGGAAATAGATCATAAATACTCTCTCGTTAAAGATCCTGATCTCTACAATAAGCGAGTTGAGCTTCAAACTAAATTTAATCTGGCTTCAACATACCAAATAGAACATCAACTTTTGCGAAATAAGAGTCTGTTTTACATCCATGGTGACAACGCAGGGAAATTGCTTGCTAATCAACTGAGAGGACTTAGAACAAAAGGGCATATCACGAGAATTCAAATGGGGGATGGGACAATCACTTCAGACCATGTGAAGATTAATGACACATTCAGGACCTACTATTCCAAACTATATACCTCTGAATTTGCTAACGCTCAATCAATGAATGATTTTTTAAGTGGCCTCAATATCCCTACACTTTCTACTGACACTAAATTGAAATTAGAGGAACCTATAACGAAGGAGGAGGTTGCTGCAGCTATTCTCTATTTGCAATCTGGTAAATCCCCTGGGCCTGACGGGTTTCCAGCAGAATTTTTTAAGGCATTCTCCTCTCTCCTTTCATCTCACTTAAGTGTAGTTTTATCTGATTCATTCAAACAAGGTAACCTCCCATCCTCATTCTACGAGGCGTGCATCACACTTATTGCCAAAAAGGACAAAGACCCTACTGAGTGCTCCTCGTATAGGCCAGTATCTCTTTTAAATGTTGACACCAAAATCCTAGCTAAAGTTCTGGCCCGTAGATTGGAAAGCATACTACCATCACTTATATCAGATGATCAAACTGGCTTTGTCAAAAACCGACACTCATATTTCAACACACGTCGTTTGTTTGATATTCTGTACTCTCCCTCCAGTGGGGCTCCTGAATGTGTCCTCTCTCTGGACGCAGAGAAGGCATTCGACCGTGTTGAGTGGACATATTTATTCGCGATGTTGGAAAGATTTGGCTTTGGTCCTGGTTTTATCACTTGGATTAAACTTTTATATTCATGTCCTGTCGCGTCTGTCCTGACCAACTCTCAGCTTTCACAACCGTTTACCCTCAGTCGTGGAACCCGACAAGGGTGCCCTCTAAGCCCGCTTCTATTTGACCTGGCCATTGAGCCCTTAGCAATAGCGATACGCAACTGTGAGAAGATTTATGGTATACGGCGGTATGGTGTTGAACATAGGGTGTCTCTGTATGCTGACGACCTTTTATGTTTCATTTCGCATCCAGATATCTCAATACCTGCCCTGCTGGATTTACTGAATGGTTTTAGCCAGTTCTCAGGCTACAAACTAAATCTGAATAAGTCTGAACTCTTTGTCGTCAGTGAGGGGACGTCAGCAGTGGCATACACCAACTTTCCCTTTAAGATTGTGGAAAACAAATTCACTTACTCTGGCATTGCTGTAACAAAAAAACATATGCACCTTTTCAAAGAAAACGTTCTTACTCTGCTAAATCACACAAGACGTTGTCTATCGCAATGGTCACCTCTTTCAACATCCTTGGCAGGTCGAATTAATTCGATAAAAATGAATATTCTACCAAAATTTTTATATACTTTTCAATCTGTGCCAACATTCGTTCCTAAATCATTTTTTGACTCTCTAGACTCTGTCATCTCATCCTACATTTGGAAGGGCAAGTCGCCTCGACTACATAAGACATACCTCCAAAAATCTAAAAAAGATGGCAGCATGGCACTGCCCAACTTTCGTTTCTATTACTGGGCAGCCAACATTCGATATCTAACCTTCTGGTCCCACTTTCACAGCAGATCTGACTGTCCTCTATGGGTGACAATGGAGGTAGACTCTGCCAAAAACATCTCCATTCCCGCACTTCTTGGATCTTCACTCCCTTTCTCATCAACCACACTCATAGATAACCCCGTTGTCCGCCACACGCTGAGAGTGTGGGCTCAGTTCAGGAGACATTTTGGCCTTCTTGATTTTTGCCTCTCCAGCCCCATCACAACTAATCATCTCTTCCAACCTTCCTTACTAGACCCAAAATTTCAAGAATGGCAAAGACTAGGTATCTGTCGCTTTAAAGATCTCTTCATTGATAATATGTGTGCATCATTTGAACAACTAATGAGAAAATTCAACCTCCCAAATTCCCATTTTTTCAGGTATTTACAAATAAGAGACTTCATTCGCTGCCAGATACCAAAATTCCCTGTACAACCCAATTTGAATATTGCTGACTCGCTTCTTTGTCTGCAGCCATCACACAAAAGGTTAATATCAGTCATATATGGTAAACTACTAAGTGTAAGGCAAGCCCCCCTAGTAAAAATTAAAACAGCTTGGGAACAGGATCTGAATATGTCTATACCTGAGGACACATGGGAGACAATCTTCAAATTGATAAATAGCACTTCTCTCTGTGCCCGTCACTGTCTGCTACAATTTAAAGTTGTGCACAGAACCCACATATCAAAAACCAAATTGGCCTGTTTCTATCCTAATGTTGATCCATGTTGTGACAAATGTACACTGTAAATAATTGCTGTAAATTTACAGCAGGATTCCAACAGTATTAACCTGTTATTTTAAAATACAGCACTTTACTGTTAATACAAAGAAAAATCTGTCAATTTACTGTTTTTTTTACAGAACTGTAATGTATACCTAAAATACAGCACTTTACCGTTAATAAATCATCCAAAGTATCTAAACTACAGTATCATGCAGTATTTTTTGAATTCTGGGAAGGGCAATTCACCTGAATAGCACATGTGAAGCTGGGTCTGCTATTTTCTTCATCCATCCCCATCTTGCAAATTATTTGGTAAGTAGCAGTTTTATTTAATCTATAAATTGGTGCAAAGTATATCAGTGATGTTTAAAGTTTGTTTGCATTAGCCTACTGAATATGTGCATGTCATGATAGAAAGATTCAGCAGCAGGATTCGGCAGCTAGCTAGAATTTCATAGATGATTGCCAAATAATCAGACAACACAAGGAACTCAATCTAAATTAACTAACCACAAGTAGCCTATTTTGCCAGTGAATTCATTAATAATGCTATATAAATAAAAAAGTTATAATAATTCACTGATTCTTGAGAGTCGTGACAAAACATGTCCCACATAGAAAAGTCTTATTTATATCAAAAATAAAGAAAATAATAATGATTGACATGCTCACAAAGTTAGATCTAAAGGAATTATGAATACTGATGTTATGTTTTAGCATAGATAATTACTTTTTGGGGGGGGTATTTGATTAAATGTATGACCAGTGGTTAGACGTCCCATATTATTTCTCTTGTCGTCAGCAAGGTCACAATATTCACCAGCCTACAAAAACTTTAAAAACCTCTACAATTGTGAAAACATTTATATCAAATCAAAGATATTGGGTTATAAATGTATAAACCAATGCATGCCATCAACATTTAAAAATATTTTCCATAGAAATCTGCCTATCAAAGTTGTGTCCTCTGTTTCCGTCAACTGATTTTTTCATAAACCTCATTAAATCAGGCAATAGCATGATCAGCTATATCTTTGAGGATACCTTTTCATTCTCCTGGCTGTGGTGAATGCATATATAACACACACATGCTCTGGTAAGTTTGACATTATTTGATATTTTAGATGAACAATGTCAATTTTCCTATGGTCACAGCTGGAGCATGTCGACACCATATCTCCGTTATGATACTTTTTTTAAGCCATAGTGGATTCAATGAAAGTATTTTATTGAGATTATGGAGACAGCTAGCAATAGCCAAAAAACTAGCTAGCTAGCTGCATTGGGGGGGTTTTTTGGAGGGAAAAAACATGCCATTTCGTCAACTCCATCAGGTTTTATGTCTGACGGAGTTGACAAATCCACCAATAACCACTTAATGTGCTAATATTACACTATTTTCAAACATAGTAAAGGAATAGAATCTTATTTTAGGGTTTTATCTGCACATTAATGTACATATATAGCATGCAATTACATTATTTTACAATATACTTATGATTTGTAGAGCATGGGCAGGCTGTGGTCTGCTTATTGAATCATGTTCTTTTATCTGCTTGTCTACATGATTGATTGATTGATCTGATTGATTTAAAATATTTAAGGTGCAGTGTGTAGTTTTCACTCTTGAAAATATACACACTGGCTTCTTATAGAGCGGGGAAGAAGTTCAATGTTGCTTTTTCAAAACGGTTTACTTGGACCATCAGACCAAACGTGTACCGTATGTTCCGCACTATAAGGCGCACTGGATTATAAGGCGCACCTTCAACGAATGGCCTATTTTATAATTGTTTTAATATATAGGGCGCACTGCATTATAAGGCGCACAGAATAGAAGCTATTAGCTATTAACATCACAAAGTGGACCAGTAGATTTTCTCTGAACTAGCTCATTGATGATTTTTTGCTGATTTTTCAAAATGAACGTTGGTTAATACCGAGCAAAGAAAAGACAGAGAGGCCCGCGGAGAGGGCAGAGAGGCCGGCGGAGGAGGCAGAGAGGCCCGCGGAGAGGGCAGAGAGGCCGGCGGAGGAGGCAGAGAGGGCGGAGAGGGCAGAGAAGCCGGCGGAGAGGGCAGAGAGGGCAGAGGAGAGGGTAGAGAAGCCAGCGGAGAGGGCAGGGAAGCCAGAGGAGAGGGCAGCGGAGAGGGCAGAGAAGCCAACGGAGAGGGCAGGGAAGCCAGAGGAGAGGGCAGAGGAGAGGGTAGAGAAGCCAGCGGAGAGGGCAGGGAAGCCAGAGGAGAGGGCAGAGAAGCCAGCGGAGAGGGCAGGGAAGCCAGAGGAGAGGGCAGCGGAGAGGGCAGAGAAGCCAGCGGAGAGGGCAGGGAAGCCAGAGGAGAGGGCAGAGGAGAGGGTAGAGAAGCCAGCGGAGAGGGCAGGGAAGCCAGAGGAGAGGGCAGGGAAGCCAGAGGAGAGGGCAGGGAAGCCAGAGGAGAGGGCAGCGGAGAGGGCGGAGAGGGCAGAGAAGCCAGCGGAGAGGGCAGGGAAGCCAGAGGAGAGGGCAGGGGAGAGGGCAGAGAAGCCAGCGGAGAGGCCAGCGGAGAGGGTAGAGAAGCCAGCGGAGAGGGCAGCGGAGAGGGTAGAGAAGCCAGCGGAGAGGGCAGCGGAGAGGGTAGAGAAGCCAGCGGAGAGGGTAGCAGAGGAGAGCGGAGAATCGCCTTGGCCATCGACCTCTGGCGCTGTCGGATCAGCCTTCCTCCAAGTGTCGCAAGTATCGAGAGGAATATTTACAATATGGATTCACATGCGTCGTTGTCAACGAAATACAACTTCCCCAATGTGTAGTGTTTACAGAGATGCTTGCACATGAGAGCCTAAAGCCCGTAAAAATGCTCAGACATTTTGGGGTCAAAATAGAGCCAAATGGTGTGGAACGCTGTCACTTCGGCGACGCCCCCTGACTATGGAGGCCACAAAATATTATCGTAATAACCATATACAAGGCGCACCGGATTGTAAGGCGCACTGTCAGCTTTTGAGAAAATTGAAGGCTTTTAGGTGCGCCTTATAGTGCGGAAAATATGTATATATGATACATAGACTATGTGTCCAGACATGTAAATTTGTTAAAAATGCTTTTTAACCTCCAGCCTGCACCTTTACATGATTAAATAGCACATGTCTTTATCTACATGAATATATAACTCCAATCAATATAGTTTAAATTTTCTAAAAAAGTTTTTCCCCGATTTTTGTCCCGACTCTCAAGAATCAGTGAATTATGATGCCTTAATAGTGTCGCTAAATAGTCTGTGGAAGTCATTTCAACAGTTGAAGTAACATTAAGACTTGTTACAGCAGTTGAGTACCGTAATTTCTGTTATTTTTTATGTTTTATGATGATAACTCAAGAGTATAAAGATTAATTATAATTACCGGAGGACTCCAGCAAGGGGAGGGGAGCGAGAGGAACACCTCACCGCCGCCTCCTCCTCAGTCATTACAGAAAGCATTTTAAAATATTCTTTTTCTTCTTCTTCTTTTCAGGGCTTTTGCCATGGATGTATAAAGAGGCTTTTAAAGATACACCAGACCATTTTACCTTTGCCCTACTGATCATAGTAAATAGGCTACTTGCCTGTTCATCACATTACACAATTGATCAGTTCATTTTTCCTCAAACACTGAAATAAGCAACTGTCAGGTGAACTGGCAAAAGGAGCTGTTGTTTTCATTCTTGCTTCACTGTCTTGCAACTGCAGTTAACGATATTTTGAACAATAACAGTCAAGTCTGTTTGATTTGCAATATTTTCTTGCCATATTTGTGCACATCAGTATAGCACCTCAGTGGCCTATGTGAGACATGTGAAAATTCACAATAATATTCCTAATTTAGTACTGCAGTGTTTTTTGCCTGATTGCAAAAGGACCTTTCGAAAATGTGCAGGTCTGAAAGCACATCTATACAGAAATCATAAGGAATGTGGAACTGAGCCCAGATTAAGTTTGCCAGTGGACCTGGTGTGCCACGTTGACTTCTGCAGTGCCAAATGTGATTCCTTGACTGAGTTTTATTCTCACCTTAAAGTGCACATCAAAGAAGGACGAGCAGTTGCATGTCCTTTTAAGCAATGTAAAAAGACATTTAAGGTGGTATCAACATTTACTTCTCATTTGTCCAGAAAACATAAAGAAAGTGCAGAGGGAAATTTAATAGAGTCCACCACTGGCCCAGCAGGTACAAGTGAAATGAGTGGCAGTCATAATAATAGTGACTTATTGTGTGACATGCAAGTGGATGCTGATGACAATACTGAGCATTTGGAGGTTACCCCAGAAAATATTGATGATACATTGTTCTTGAGGAATCTTGCTCTCTTTTATCTTAAACTGCAAGCAAAGTTGCTGCTTCCATCCTCCACTATTCAGACAATCATTGAAGATTTGCAGTCAATACATGCCATCAGCCAGTCACAATTCCTTTTTAAACTGAATGAGAAGTTGCATGTGCTTGGTATTCCAGATGAAACCATTAGTACTCTTATTGATGATTTGAAAGCAGAAGATCTTTTCCGGACTCACAATACCCAAACACTGAAAACAGATCAGCGGAGAAAGACTGCGTTCAATAGTCAGTTTCATTATGTTGAACCACTGCCTATATGTCTGGGACAAAATGAAGCAGGGAAAGAGTGCTTTGCTCAGTATGTCCCCATAAAACAAACACTTGAATTTCTTTTTCTGTGCAAGTCTGTAAGTGAACAATACAATCAAGTACGTACCCGTGCCCAAACTAAGGATGTTTATCAAGATGTGTGGGATGGGGAAAATGTTACTGAGAACTCAGTCCACACAGAGAGGTCTTCTTTGGGCTTGATCCTTTATCAGGATGCATTTGAAGTTGTAAACCCACTTGGGTCAGGAAAAAAGAAACACAAAATACTTGCTGTGTATCTCACACTGGCAGACCTATTACCACACCACAGGTCAAGTATTGACCAGATGCAACTAGTTCTTCTCTGCAGAGAACAAGATTTCAAGCATTTTGGTCAGGATTTGGTCATGGGTCGCCAGGTAAAAGATCTGAAAGACCTTGAGAACAATGGTATAGTGTTACCTGATGGACAGGTCTGTAAAGGAGTACTACATGCTATTGCTGGTGACAACTTTCTGAACATGTTCAGAGACTTGAAGGGGGTTCAGTTCATAGTGGAGGTATCAAATTTTCCTTGTTTAATGATTTGTCCTTTTTTCACGTATGTCGGCCTGGATTGCCTCCATGTATTGGTCATGATTTGTTTGAAGGCATTGTATCCTTTGATCTTGCGTTGTACATTCAGCATCTGGTGAAGGTAGACAAACAATTTACTTATCTTGAATTGAACCGAAGGATAAGCCAATTTAAGTATCTAGGGAACGATGCCAATGATAAACCTTGTGAGGTGACTCCAGGAAGTGATAAGCTGAGTGGGCATGCTGTCCAAAACTGGTGCTTGCTGAGGTTGCTACCAGTGCTGATTGGAGAGAAAATTGAATCTCCAGGTGAAAATCAAGTTTGGGAACTAGTTTTACAATTAAGAGAAATGGTTTCTCTTATTTGTGCACCAGCCATTTCATCTGGCCAAATAGCATACTTGAGAGTGCTTATTGATGAATATTTGTACTTCAGAAAGCAAGCTTTCCCTGATCAACAACTGAAGCCAAAGCATCATTATGTCAGCCATTATCCAGAGCTCATAATCCGCTTCGGACCACTGATTCGTTTGTGGACATTAAGATTCGAGAGCAAGCACACCTACTTCAAACAGTGTGCGAGGAAACTGCACAATTTTAAAAACTTGTGCTTAACTCTTGCAGAGAGGCATCAGCTCCTCCAGGCATATCTTAATGCTGGAAATCTCTTCCCACCAGATGTTGTAATGGAAAAGGCAGCTGCATTTTTTCCTAAGGACTACAATGATAGCATCAAGGAATCTGTATTGAGCTATGATTTTGGCCCTGAAAATACTTTGATTGCTCATGAGGCAACTGTGAAAGGCACACAATACAAAAAAAACATGCATGTCATTATAGATGAGAGTTTTGAGGGCCTTCTGATTGGAAAGATCATTGTGGTACTTATCCACAATAATTCAGCAGTGTATTTTATCACTGAAAAATGCAAGGCTCTGCTTCTCCATGATGTAGGTATTTATGGCGTCACACCAGTTAAGGGATGCTACTGTTGTGTTAAACAGGATGACCTAGTTGACTATTACCCTTTACCAGAGTATGCATTTTGTGACATGTCAGTAATTGTTCCACAACCATTCTTTCCTCTCAATAGAGAGCAATGATGACCTTGGTGGAGGAGCTGAAGGCGATCATCCCGAGGGCCTTGCCAACCATTTCTGAAGCTGTTCAACAGCTCGTGATAGACAGGCTATTAACGTCTGGTTTAGACTCAATAGAAGACCTCAAGTATGTGCAACAAGAGGACATTGGAGACCTACTTCCTGTTATTCAACAACGTAAACTTTTGGATGCATTCAAAATGGGTATGTTTGCTCACTATTTCATAATAGATTATACTAATGCATATATCTTATTTAAAGCTTGACACAACATTTTGTCAATTTTAGAGACGGAGACAATCACCTTAGACCTCCAAGTCCTGCCCTCCCCCACCACTGCAGACAGCTGCTACTCTGCACCATTTTCCTGTCCATCCAGCTCATCTGTGCTGTCCAGCTCAGCATCTATTGGAACTGAAGACAGCGAGCCCCCCACCCACATAAGGAAGTCATGGCCAGAATCCTTTCAGGTGCCATGGAACCTCATGCCAGTGGACATTCGTTCAGCCATCTCAGACGCTAAGAGGCCTTCACCTGCCGCACGACGACAGATGGTGAGAGTAATAGTAGATGAAATGAGGAAGAATGAGCCAAACCCAACACGCTCACAGTGCCTCACAGTTTGCCGAAACCTTGTTCGACAACACCCAAACAGTTTCGCCGATCAATTTAACAACGGTCAACTTCTGGGTAGTGGATATACATCACTCCTAATGCAAGTAAAAAATAGGATCGACAACCTGAACCGCACCAGCAGTGTTCGACAGCACCGTTCATCTCGCCATGGCCAAAAGAGAGGACCTACAGACATGTATGGCTGTTCCAGATTCCAGCCCAGCCTTCCACCAGCTGAGACTGAAGACACAGTGGAGAGCAAACGTCAAAAACTGGAAGAGATCTACAGTCGAGATGGTATAAATGGGGCTGAGAGAGCAGAGGTAAAGCAGCTAATGGAAAAAACTTTCTATCTGCAGCGGTGCCACATAAATGCTCTACCAGCACCAACCATTGATGATTTAAGATCCAAGTGGCCATACCTGTTCACACAGAAAGGGCTCATTTCTCACTTTGAGCTTCTCACTGATATCCCTGTGCAGCGTACACTTGAGCTTGCCATGGAAGAGTGTAGTAGAGCCATTGTGGACTTCTTCAAGGCAAAACCCACCAATGCAGGAGTCAAGGAAGTTCTCTCTCTGGATGAAGATGTCGAGCTGTTTTCTTTTTTTGTCATCAAGCTTCTGATGGCTCATTTCTCAGAGTCCATTACAGGACTCATTCTCCTTGCAAATGTAAGTTTCTTTTTTAAACATGCACGCACGCACGCACAGTGTATATATATAAATATATATATACACATATAATGACTCACCTTATCAAGAGTACACTTTGTATTTTGCTTTCAATGTCATAGGGATGTGCCACTACAGCTGACATTGAGACGACAATCCCCATACCTGCAACTCCTCGTCTGATACTGCTTGGTATGTTTACTTCACTGGATAGGCAAGCAAGCAACACATTTTCTATTAAAGCATAATCCACTAATAGACTCAATATACACTCAACACAATTCATTTCAA
>JAJDFG010000559.1:0-17500 GCA_021039105.1 Scomber colias
CTCCCTCCCTCCCTCCCTACTCTCTCTCCCTCTCTCTACTCCCTGTCCCCCATCTCCCTCCCTTTCTCCATCCCTCTCTCTCTTCTCCCCTCCTCTCTCCCCCCAGGAGGATTTTGCACATTGTAAAGATGAAATGGATGTAATCATAGTTCACTGTGGCTTTAGACTGTGTACAGTTAAACTATGGACTGTAAAATGTACGGGAAAGTTCCTATGGAAAAAAACTGAATCACTTGAAGAGCCTGTCAAAAGGTTATCGTGCATGCCCAGGTTCTTTTGAGACTATAAGTGTGTAAATTTTACTTTTAGTGTACACAACAAATTAAAATAATTTAAGAGAAAATGTCATGTGGTGTTTTTTATTATTATTAACATATTAATCAAACTGGTAGATGTAATTCTTTTGGGAAGTATTAAAGCTGCTGTTTGTGAGTCTGGTTATTATAAGAAGTATTTAGAGATATAAACAGAACATTAAATATTTTTTTTTACTTTAAATTTTATTTTTTCTTTAAATTTTTTTTACGTTAAATTTTTTTTTTACTTAAAATATATTTTTTTACTTTAAATTTTTTTTTTACTTAAAATATTTTTTGTTACTTTAAAAAATGTTTTACTTTAAATATTTTTTACTTAAAATATTTTTTGTTACTTTAAATATTTTTTTACTTTAAATTTTTTTTACTTTAAATATTTTTTACGTTAAATATTTTTTTTCTTAAAATATATTTTTTTACTTTAATATTTTTTTTACTTTAAATATTTTTTTTACTTTAAAATTTTTTTGTTACTTTAATTTTTTTTTTACTTTAAATATTTTTTTTTACCTTAAATATTTTTTTTACTTTAAATTTTTTTTTTTACTTTAAATGTTTTTTTTTTACTTTAAATGTTTTTTTTTTACTTTAAATCAGTTGAAACCTGCTCAGCAAAACTTTATCATGAAGAAAAAAAGGAGAACAAATAACCAACAGACACTTAAAGCAAAGATGAGTTTGTTTCTGTTTATTGTAGAAAAATAAAATTACCGACCCCCCCATCCCCCCCCCCCCCCCCACTCCAATCCTCCAATCCTCATCTAACATTCAAATATAATCTCAGAAGAAGGAAATATGAATTATATTGCATAGGACAAGGCACAGAGTCAAAGGTCAGGCATGAAGCACGGAATAAAATAACATACAATAACGCCAAGCCACTTCATCATTCTGCTAATGTCCAATAAAACAATAAAACAATAAAAACAATAAAAATACAAACAAAAAGAATAAAACTATAATAATAATAATAAATAATGATAAGAGCGATGCTACGAGCCAAACAGAGACGAGGACGGTCCGACCAATCCTTCGTACTCTGGATGGAAAACAAAGAAAAATAAACCCCCCCAAAAAAAAAAAACCCAACGACAAATAAAGACGACTTTCACTTCTGGATGAAACCGTTTGGAGCCAGTTTATTAAAACATGTCGAGACTAAAGCTGAGTATCGTTAACTTTTAAAAGGTATCGACTGAAATAAACCGATACCAAGCAGAACCGAATCGTCTCCCGTCAAATGATACGAGGGAGGAAAGAAGGAGAAAGGAAGGAGGGAGGGAGGAAGGAAGGACGAAGGAAGGGAGGGAGGAAGGAAAAAGGAAGTGAGGGAGGAAGGACAGACGGAAAGAAGGAAGAAAGGGAGGAAAGAAGGAAGGGAGGGAGGAGGAAAAAGGAAGTGAGGGAGGAAGGAAGGAAGGAGGGAGGAGGAAGGAAGGACGAAGGAAGGGAGGGAGGAAAAAGGAAGTGAGGGAGGAAGGACAGACGGAAAGAAGGAAGAAAAGGAGGAAGGACAGGAGGGAGGAAGGAAAGGAAGGAGGGAGGAAGGACAGACGGAAAGAAGGAAGAAAGGGAGGAAAGAAGGGAGGGAGGGGAACTTTCACTTCTGGATGAAACCGTTTGGAGCCAGTTTATTAAAACATGTCGAGACTAAAGCTGAGTATCGTTAACCTTTTAAAAGGTATCGACTGAAATAAATCGATACCAAGTAGAACCGAATCGTCTCCAGTCAAACGATACCAATCAATGCAATCGGTCCTTTTTGCACCCCGAGCCTAGAAAACATGATCTACTGATTTAGAGCTTTTTGTATTTAATAAATAATAATAATTTGAAGACTTGTAAAGAGACTTGAAAATGTATTAATGTAAAGTTGGTGACATTTTATGTAATTAATGCTTGATGGGTATCTAATGAAGGACTCAGCTGGTATCGGTCTCACTTTAAGGGAACTTGGATTGATGCTGGTATCGTTATTGGATGTTTAAATGATACCCAGTCCTATCAGCTTTCTGTTTGTGTGCTACATACTAGGTCTATCATTCATATATCATACTAGGTCTGAGTACAGTACTTTCTACCTTTTAAAAGGTATCGACTGAAATAAACCGATACCAAGTAGAATCAAATCGTCTCCCGTCAAATGATACCAATCAATACAATCGTTCCTTTTTGCTCAGCTGGTATCAGTCTCACTTTAAAGGAACTTGGATTGATGCTGGTATCGTTATTGGATGTTTAAATGATACCCAGTCCTATCAGCTTTCTATTTATGCAGCTATTAAGGCTGAGTATCAGTACTTGAGACTTTTCAAAAGGTATCGACTGAAATAAACCGATACCAAGTAGAATTGAATCGTCTCCAGTCAAACGATACCAATCAATGCAATCGGTCCTTTTTGCACCCAGAGATAGAAAACAGGATCTACTGATTTAGAGCTTTTTGCATTTAATACAATACAACTTCCAAAATGCATTAATGTTAAAATCAAATCATATATAGATGTGGAGGAGTTGGTGACATTATATGTAATTTAATGCTTGATGGGGATCTAATGAAGTACTCAGCTGGTATCAGTCTCACTTTAAGGGAACTTGGATTGGTGCTGGTATCGTTATTGGATGTTTAAATGATACCCAGTCCTAT
Source organism: Scomber colias (assembly GCA_021039105.1). NCBI lineage: Eukaryota > Metazoa > Chordata > Actinopteri > Scombriformes > Scombridae > Scomber > Scomber colias. Next base: position 2,965 of record JAJDFG010000559.1, read on the forward strand.
CAGCTATGTTTATGTGCTACATAAACATAGCTGATAGGACTGGGTATCATTCATATCATACTAGGTCTGAGTATCAGTACTTTCTACCTTTTTAAAAGGTATCGACTGAAATAAATCGATACCAAGTAGAATCGAATCGTCTCCCGTCAAACAATACCAATCAATACAATCGACCCCTTTTGCACCCAGAACTAGAAAATATGACTGTTGGACTATCTACTGATTTTGTATTTAATACAATACAACTTTAAAAATGTATCTGTGTTAAAATAAAATCATTTAGATGTGGAGGAGTGGCGGCGTTATATGTAATTTAATGCTTGATGGGGATCTAATGAAGTACTCAGCTGGTATCAGTCTCACTTTTAAGGGAACTTGGATTGATGCTGGTATCGTTATTGGATGTTTAAATGATACCCAGTCCTATCAGTTATATATCTTTATGCAGCTAGTAGTGCTGAGTATCAGTACTTGACATATTTAAAAGGTATCGACTGAAATAAATCAATACCAAGTAGAACCGAATCGTCTCCCGGCAATCGATCCTTTCTGCGTCGGTGGTGGTTAAAGTCGTAATTTAATGTTTCTAATCACATGATGGGTCTCTAATAAAGTACTCAGTTGGTATCAGTATCACTTTAAGGGTGCTTGGATTGATGCTTGTATCATAATTTCTTTTAAATGATACCCAGCTCTAGTCGTGACAGCTGAATTAAATCTTCGGGTTGATATAAAACATTATTAATTTTGACTTTTGGTGATTTTTTAAAACCTCAAACAAGAAAAACAGAACATTGTAGAAGCATTGAGAAGTTATACATACATAAATCTATATTTTACATGTGCACATTACAGTATTTAATGTATTTTTTAACACTTTAATATTTATGATCTGACAACCTGCTATGACGTCGTCTGACCAGCAGATGGAGACAAAGCTGGTTTCAGTTTGATCCTGGACTTTAAAATTCAGATGTTTTAAAAAACTGGCTCATCCATTCATAACAAACACAGCATCAAAGGTTCAATTGAGAGCATTTGGATGAAATTCAAACATATATGACATTTTATATATATTTAGAAAGTTCAATCATTTCTCATTGTTGAGATTTCCACCAAAACTTGCGTCTTAAAAATCGACATTTTTACTGAACCTGCTTTTTGTAGTTTGATGAGTTTTCCCTCCAACATGTTAAAAGTGATAAATGTTTAACCCTCCTGTTGTCCTCAGGTAGGAAGGAAGGACAGGAGGAAGGAAGGAAGGAAGGAAGGAAGGAAGGAAGGAAGGAAGGAAGGAAGGAAGGAAGGAAGGAAGGAAGGAAAGGAGGATGGAAGGAAGGAAGGAAGGGAGGAAGGAGCGAGGGAGGAAAGGAGGATGTAAGGAAGGGAGGAAGGAAGGAAATTAGTAAAGAGGGAGGGAGGAAAGAAGGAAGGAAGGAGGGAAGGATGGAGGGAAAGAAATAAGGACATAAGGAAGGAAGGAAGGAAGATAAGAGGGAAGGAAGAAAGGAAGGAAAGGAAAGGAAAGGAGTAAGGAGAGAGGGGCAGGGAGGGAGGAAGAAAGGAAGGAAGGAAAGGAAAGGAGTAAGGAGAGAGGGGAGGGAGGAAGGGAGGAATGAACGAAGGAACGAATGAAGGAAACAAGGACATAAGGAAGGAAGGAAGGAAGGAAGGAAGGAAGGAAGGAAGGAAGGAAGGAAGGAAGGAAGGAAGGAAAGAAGGAACAGTCAAAACAGACGGGGTCAGTTTGACCCGGGAGGAAACGACAGGAGGGTTAAACTAGACGTAGGTTTTGGTGGATTTACCCTTTAAAAAAAACAAAAGAAGAAGAAGAAATACATTTGATGTTTTGTACAAACCAACGTATTTAGTGTCCAGAGTCGCAATAAATATAAAAACAAGATGACAAATAAATAATTCATAGTTTGTTTGTTTTATTAGCCTGTAAAATAAATGTACCTCCATTATTGCAGTTTTACTTCTGAGCCTTTGAATCATTGGTTTTAAGTTTTTTTTGTTCCTTAAAAAGATGGTTTCCGTTCCTCCGATATTAAATTAATCTCTTTTATAGGAAGAAATAATCTGTGTGGTTGAGTTAAACCTGAGCGGGTGAAGCAACTATTTCAGAGGAGTCAAACTCATTTTCATTTAAGGGCCACATACAGACCAATTTGATCTCATGTGGGCCGGATCATTAAAAAGATGGAGGGAAGGAAGGGAGGAAGGAAGGAAAAGAGGGATAAGAAGGAAGAGAAGACAGGAAGGAAAGGAAAGATGGAAGGAAGAGAAGAGAAAACCGGAAGGAAGGACGGAAGGAAGGAAGGAAGGGTGGGAGGGTGAGAGGAAGGAAGGAAGGGTGGGAGGAAGGAAGAAAGGGTGGGAGGAAGGAAGGAAGGAAGGAAGGAAGGGTGGGAGGGTGGGAGGAAGGAAGGGTGGCAGGAAGGGAGGAAGGAAGGAAGGGAGGGTGGGAGGAAGGAAGGAAGGAAGGGTGGGTGGGAGGAAGGAAGGAAGGAAGGAAGGGTGGGAGGGTGAGAGGAAGGAAGGAAGGGTGGGAGGAAGGAAGGGTGGGAGGAAGGAAGGGAGGAAGGAAGGAAGGGTGGGAGGAAGGAAGGAAAGAAGGAAAGAAAATGGAAGGAAAGAAAGGGAGGAAGGAAGGAAGGGAGGGTGGGAGGAAGGAAGGAAGGGTGGGAGGAAGGAAAATGGAAGGAAAGAAAGGGAGGAAGGAAAATGGAAGGAAAGAAAGGGAGGAAGGAAGGACAGAAGGAAGGAAGTAAGGAAGGAAAAAAAGACAGGAAGGATAGTGGGCCGGTTTGGACCCCTCGGCAGGCCAGTTCCGGTCCACGGGCCACATGTTTGACACCCCTGAACTATTTAGATAATTAATTGTGTTTTTTTAGTCACTTTATTTGATTCCAGCTTCTTCAACGTGAATATTTTCTGGTTTCTTTTAGTCCTCTGTGACAGGAAACTGAATATTTTTGAGTTGTTCATTTAAAAAAAGACATTTGAGGACATAGTTAATGAGTTTTGGGAAACACTGTTTGATGATTTCTGACGTTTTATAAACCAAACTAATTTATTTAATTGAGAAAATAATCCTTAATTGCAGAAATAGAAAGTAAATAAGCTTTTTCTAACATGTTTAATTATAATTTTAATGATTAAACATGTTAGAAAAAGGAGCCGGTTGTTATTAAATGATCTATTTTAGCTCGTTAAGACAAAAAGACCATTTCTGGAGTTACGTGAATCTCAATATTTCTTATCCTGATATATTTTTACAGTTTCCGATGTTTTCTGCTAGCACCGATTATTATTATTCACGTGATTCATCAACAAGCGAGCTCTGGTTAGCTTTGCCAAAATCATAAACTAATACTGTTAATGTTTTTTTCTAAATGAGCTGAAACTAAAAATGTTAGAATTAAATATTAAATCCTTTGAAATCACAGAAATGTCCTGAGAGCGGCCGGCGTAGCTCGTAGCTGCAAATGAAATAAATTATTTTGCGTTTATCGTACTTTGAGCGTCTTCTGATACGAACACTAGGAGGTAAAACTTTGAGCCCTTTGAGGTTAAAACCAACTACAGTTATTATGTAGGTAGATGCTACTTTTACAACATGATGAATGCCATAAAAAAGCGTTTTACATCGTTAATGCTAGCGCTGGGCGATAACGTCGATATCGTGATATTTTATAGATATCGTAATATTATGATATCAACATGGAATAAGTGTCTTTTGCTGCTTTTAACCCTCCTGTTGTGTTCGAGTCAAGGAAGGAAGGGAGGAAGGGAGTAAAAGGAAAGAAGGAAGGCAGGGAGGAAGGAAGGAAGGAAGGAGAGAGAAAGGAAGGAACGACAGAAGGAAGAAAGGGGGATGGGAGAACGGAAGGAAGGAAAGAAGGACAGAGGAAAGAAGGAAGAAAGGAAGGACGGAGGAAAGAAGTAAGGAAGGAAAGAAGGTAGGAGGGACGGAGGAAAGAAGGAGAGAAGAAGAAAGACAGGAAGGTAGGGAAGAGGAAGGAACGACAGAAGGAAGAAAGGGGGATGGAGAACGGAAGGAAGGAAAGAAGGACAGAGGAAAGAAGGAAGAAAGGAAGGACGGAGGAAAGAAGTAAGGAAGGAAAGAAGGTAGGAGGGACGGAGGAAAGAAGGAGAGAAGAAGAAAGACAGGAAGGTAGGGGGGAGGAAGGACAGATGGAAGGAAGAAAGGGAGATGGAGGAAAGAAAGAGAGAAGGAGAGAGGAAGCACAGATGGAAGGAAGGAAGGAAGGAAGGAAGGAAGGAAGGAAAGAAGTAAGGAAGGAAAGAAGATAGGAGGGACGGAGGAAAGAAGGAGAGAAGAAGAAAGACAGGAAGGTAGGGGGGAGGAAGGACAGAAGGAAGGAAGAAAGGGAGATGGAGGAAAGAAAGAGAGAAGGAGAGAGGAAGCACAGATGGAAGGAAGGAAGGAAGGAAAGAAGGTAGGAGGGACGGAGGAAAGAAGGAAAGAAGAAGAAAGACAGGAAGGTAGGGGGGAGGAAGGACAGAAGGAAGGAAGAAAGGGAGATGGAGGAAAGAAAGAGAGAAGGAGAGAGGAGGCACAGATGGAAGGAAGGAAGGAAGGAAGGAAGGAAGGAAGGAAGGAAGGAAGGAAGGAAGGAAGGAAGGAAGGACTCTGCTCATATCGCCCAGCTCTAGTTAATATAACATTTGGACATTTGGAGCTCCTTCTTATCAAACTTCAACATGACTGTTAGTTACTTTTTTTTTTTTGTTCATTGGCTCCGCCCCCCCCTCTCGGTTAAGGTTTAAATTCAACCAATCAGATTGTTTCTCCTGTGCAGCCTAATCTGCCCGGCAACAGCGACTAACCGTAGCAACTACAGCGGTGCAAATGGTGTAGTTTCACATTCTTTGTTAACAAAATAAAATCCCATATTGCAGATCGGGTGCTCGATGTTTAACTCTTCCTTTTAAAACCCCTTTGTAGGTCACACCAAGAAAAAGATATTAGCTTTTCCTCTTCCTCCTTTTTCCTCTTTGGAGCCATGACAACATAAAACATGGATTTTTTTTTCTTATTGACCCTAAATTTGATGTTTTAAAGACCTCTACTAAACTTTTTAAAATCATGTTAGAGACTCATTCTGTTCATGGACAAGATGAAAGAATTAAACTCAACTTCAAAAATGTCTACAGCAGGATCTCTCATGTCAGTATTGTCCTGTATCTAGCAACCAAAGCGCCCTCTGGTGGTCTTTTTCATGAATTACACGCCTCATACAAGTAGTAAAGATTGCCTTAAAGAGTTTAAGTTAAATAGATTTTGCTTTTTACCAAATATCATGACACAAACTGACCTCTAGCAAACAGCTGATCAGACCTACAAAGGGTTAACGTTCATATCGCTGGGTGATGATAGGGAACAGAAATATGTGACCTCGTTTTTAAAAAAAAAATAGGTTTAAAAAGGCACTGAATTGTTTTTGTTTTTCATAAATGACACAAACATGCACAGACGGACAGTAGAAAAAAAAGTCTCTGGACATTTGATTTCTTACAATTTTCGGACAGCGGTAGAAAAAAAAACTGGACGGTAATTCAACACTGACCCGATCGAACCCGGAGTTTAAAACCTGGAAGACGAAGACTGTGCTTCTATTAGCTGTTGTTTTAAGGACGTTATTCACATGCTGGATCTTAAGTGTGACGGTCAAGGTGTCCGTTTGAAGAGTGAAAGAGGTTTTTCCTTTCTGTAATCATTCCTCCTGTTCATACCGACTGTTAAAAGATTAAAAGATCTCCTTCAAATGGGCTTTCAATGTAGGAAAAACAGGTTTCGTTGTTCATTTGGGCTCCTGACTTGAAAAATTGTGAATTTATCCTTTAATTCAGTCACTGAAGCTGCTGTGTGTATTGTTTTAAAACCGATATATATCTGTTTTATAGTTACAATTACTATAAAACAGATAATTGTTCACCTCTAAGGTTAAAGATCCAGTCACACCAGCTTTTAAAACAGGAAACGTTTGTGGTCAAGTTGGTTAATTTCAATGAAATCTCAATAGTTTGTGGATCTGTTCACAAAGGTTTTCATGTCGAGTTCAACTTTGGTGAAACTGTCTTCACAGTGCGAACCAAAGAGTCCAAAATGGAGGACGCAATCGTAGCCAGCTAGCTTTGTTTCATCATCTTGTGTTGGGAGAACAAACTGCTCCGAAGAGACTCAGACCAGCTGGCTCTCGGAGTAGTTGGCTTGAGATATTTCGCCCAATACTTGCAGATAAATTTTGCTGTTCCACTTTCTGGTGTGACCGGCCCTTTAAACCTTTTCCATTTCCTTTTCCCAAAAGGGATAAAACGAGGTTGAAGCAATATTTCACTCCTTCAACCACCTGTCATCTCTGAGACCTTTAGCGCCAGCAGATTTCCTTCCATGAGACGATCCAAACCATAAAATCCAGCCTATGTAAGTACACTCATGTCTGAGACTTAATGTGCAAACACTGAAGCAGTAATTCACTCCTTCGACCACCTGCCATCTCCTTATTCTCAGCCTACAAAACCTTCAGATGTTTCTCCTGGATGAACGCCTGGATCATCGATGTTAAAACTCCACACGCAGCAACTTGAAATCCTCCAGAGTGAAGATCAGTGTGAAGTCACTTTTAAAAACTGTACAAAAACGAACAGAAAGTAATAAAACGTGTCCTCAGCTGCCCACCAGCACCTCCATGATGTGATCCAGCTCGGCCAGGTCCATTTTAAAAGGTTGGTTCTGAGTGCCGGCCCCTGCCGAGCTGAACCCGGACATCGACCGCACCAGGTCGTCCGCCATCACAACGGGCGACATCTTGGTCGGGGGTGCTCCCGGCGGGGGCGGACAGGGGCCGAGGTCGTACATGGACGTGTCAATGTCTGTGAAGAGAACGTCGTCCAGGGCAAAGTCTGTCAGGAAGGCGCCTGGGGAGGACGGCGAGGTGTCTGTGGTGCTGGGAGGAAGAGGAGGAAGAGGAGGAGGTGGAGGAGGTTTCTCCAACCGGGTCTCCATCTCCTGAAAGCCTCGCCCTTCCTCCTTCATGACGACGTCAAACAGAACCCGAGACGGAGGTGACGACGGCGAACCCGAGGACGAGGAAGGACACAGCTCCTCGATCTCCTCCAGGGCTGAGGAGAAACTGTCTTTAGGCGACGGCGAAGGTGGCGGCAACCTAGGGGAATGGTGCAGGTGGTGGTGGTGGTGGTGATGGCCGGGGGACGAGGGCGGCAGGGTGAAGAACATCGGAAGATCCTCCTCCAGCAGCGAAGCGGGAGTCAGGCAGGAGTCCAGCGCCGACAGCGAGGACGAGAGGATGCTGAAGGAGGACGATGGCGGCGGTGGTTGCCGATAGTTGGCGTCCTCGAGAGCGGCGGCTGCGGGCGTCGCAGCGGAGAAGAAGAGCGCGCCTATGCCTCCTTCCTGCCTGAAGTCGTCGTGGATCCGGTGGATGATGTTGTTGATGAGGACTCGCCGCTGCAGGTTCAAGTCGGCGCCCATCCGCGGTCCGTACAGCTTCATGAGGGACATGTTGAGGACGGTCTGACGCTGAAGAGTGAAGGACGCCTGCGACACACCGACGACACCCGGAGGACGTCTGTCTTCCTCCAAACCGTCCTCATCCTCGTCCAGTTTCCGCTTCACCCCGTTACCCAACATAAATCTGCAGAGGAGAGAGAGACAGAAACATGTAAAGTCAGTTTTTAGTTTTTATTGATCCCTCGCAATGAAACTGAAGAGAAAACTGCAAAAAGTACAAAAACAGATTGACACTAAAAAGCTTAAAAAACCAGAATAACAAGAATCTACTTTATACAAATGAAGCATAAAACTGATTGATCAGCTGTTGGTCCAGAAAAATAAGGTGAAAGATAACGATCACTGTCTTAGACAATGTCCTTTTTTGTCTCAATCAACAGTCAACAACCCAAAATATTAAGTTTAATATCACAGAGGACTAAAAAAAAAGCCTCCATGACATAAATATTCACTTTTGAGAAGCTGAAAGGAGAGAATCTTTTGAAGCAGATTATTATGGCGCAACATCACAGGATCAGGTTTTACATTTCATCTTCAGGGGAAAGTGAACCGTAATTCATCTGATAGTAGTTGAGAGATCTCTATCCTTCCTTTCTCTCCTCTCAAACCCAACCGGTCGAGGCAGATGGCCGCCCATTCTGAGTCTGGTTCTGCCTGAGGTTCCTTTTTTCTTGCCACTGTTGCTCATGTTGGGTCTCTTTAAAGTTAAAACCTGAAGAGTTCGGTGTAGAACCTGCTCTATGTGGAAAGAGCCTTGAGATGACTTTTGTTGTGATTTGGCGCTATAGAAATATAGACTAATTGATTGATTGATTGATTGAGAGATCTAAATAAAGAGCTGAAATGTGGAGAAAACGGAGGGAAAGTTTATCCTCTACGAACCTTAAATGCGTGTTAACTTCACAACAATCCATCCGATAGTTTTAGATTTTTCACTCTCAAGGAAAAGTCAGAGGGTCAAACGGTAAATGGACTGTACTTAGAGTTTCTACTCTTTTTTTTTACATTACATTCACACATTCACACATTCTCACATCGTTGGCAGCCACTGGGAGCAGTTTCGGGGTTAAGTATGTTTCCTAAGGACACATCGACATGTGGACCGGAGCACGAACCGCTCTGGGGAACACGAGTGTCTGAACATTTCATAAGAATCCATCCAGTCGTTGATGAAATAATAAAATAACATCTGCAGCACAACTATCCTCATTTTAACCATCGAAACAATCTGTAGTCCAGTCTATTACAGGATGTGTAATCTGAGGAACTCGTCTATTTGTAAAATGTGGAGATAAAACAACTTTTAGATGTTTTTAGATATGAAATTAATCTTTACCCCTTTATAGGTCACACCAAGAAAACGTCATTTTTTAAAAAGTACTTCTTTGCTTTTCCGACCTATTTGGGGCTATAACCATAGACTGTATAAAAGAAATGGACGTAACATCCGTGACGTCACCCATGTCAATAGTTTCTAATCTGGGCAGCGCCATCTTGAAAATTTCAGGTGCATGCTGGGAAAAATAAAAACACAGATTCTACTTATATGGGCATGAGCGGGGAGGTTGCTATGGTTGCGAGGGCTGGATCTCGAGGACATTGGTCAATCAACCTGTCAATCAGGACGTAGCCACGCCCCTAATGCATACCCTGCTTTATCGTCACATATAAAATCAGGGAGGCCAAAATGTCCCAAATGAACATCATACTGCATTGAAGAAGGCTTTAAACTAGCGATTGAGACCATAAACACATTTTGAAAACGTTTACTGAGGTTAGAAATCAAGTGAGAAGTTGGTGAATTCTCCATTGACTTGTATAGAGACGGTCGCCCCCTGGTGGCCTTTTGATAGAATGCAGTTCTAAGTTACTTCCTGGTTGGCCTCATTTCAGAGGACCAGAACTCCCCGCCTGGCTCCGCCCCCGTTAAAGTTTGATGAATTCTCAATGAATTTCACGTAATTCTCAAACTCTTCCTTTAAAACCCTTTGTCCGTCACACCAAAAAGGTATTTCTTTGCTTTTCCTACCTCTTTGGAGCCATGACAACATAAAACTTCTTATTGACCCTAAATTTGATGTCTTACGGTCCTCTACCAAACTTTTTAACAACATGTTAGAGACTCATTCTGTTCATGGACAAGATGAACAAATTAAACTCAACTCCAGCAGGATCGTCATCATGTCAGCAAAGATTTTGGTCTTGTGTTTTTCTTCGAAGGAAGGAAGAGAAGACAGGAAAGAAAGACAGATGGAAGGAAGGAAGGAAGGAAGGAAGGAAGGAAGGAAGGAAGGAAGGAAGAGAAGACAGGAAAGAAAGAAAGAAAGGAAAGATGGAAGGACGGAACGAAGGAACGAAGGGAGGAAGGGAGGAAGGAAGGAAGGAAGGAAGGAAGGAAGGAAGGAAGGAAGGAAGGGAGGAAAGACAGATGGAAGGAAGAGACGACAGGAAGCAAAGCGGGCCGGATTGGACTCCTTGACGGGCCGGTTCTGGCCCACAGGCCGCATGTTTGACACCCCTGCTCTAGCACAACCTGTATCTATAGCAACCACACCACAGCGCCATCTGGTGGTTTGTCTGTGCATTACATGCCTCATACAAGTAGTAAAAATCACCCAAAAAGTTAAATGGGTTAATTTAGAGCAGATATCATGACACAAAGTGACCTCTACCAAACGGTTTTAAGGGTCGAAACAATCCTCTTGGTTAACAACAACAACATGAATATGACCAACAGCACGAACACAAAGTCTACCCTAACCCCCTCACAGACAAACACGAAGGAAACCAACCGTCCAACTGCAGAAGTGAAAGATGTGAAGTGTCAAAGCGAAACTCTGCAGACTGAAAACAAAAAGATAACAGAAAAATGTTTTGGATTCACCTAAAGTCACAGGTGTGAAACCCCCTTTGATGTGGAGGGGGGGAGGTCTGACAGCCGGAGGACAACGGGAGCCGCTCAGTGTGAAGGTGATAAACAACGAGACACACCGAGACACATCGAATAACTGACTGAATGAAAGTAAAAGCTTCACGTCACATGACTAATGGCACGTAAAGCAGCTGCGATGGGACGGTTTACTGGAAGCTGAGCGGCTTCCTCACCAACTGTCAAACTGAGAAGTGTGTGCGTGTGTGTGTGTGTGTGTGTGTGTGTGTGTGTGTGTGTGTGTGTGTGTGTTGACAGTCAGCTGACCTGCCCACATGTGAGCGGCAGTCGGCTGACTGTGTGGGAGTCCAAAACTTCTGACTTCTTGAACAAAAAACCCCCACAGGAAACAGGTGACTTCCACCGAAAAGACAAAGAAAAGACAAAAACACACACACGCACACATACATACACACACACACATATACATACATACACACACACACACTCTTTCACACACACACATACACATAATCACACACACACACTCTCTCACACATACACTCTCTCTCTCTCTCTCTCTCTCTCTCTCTCTCTCTCTCTCTCTCTCTCTCTCACTCTCTCTCACACACACACACACACACACACTGTATATACACACTTACACATTTACATACACACATACACACATCAAGCTTCTTAAATGCGAATATTTGTCTTTCTTTGATCATCACCTTCTTTACTCTAAATGTTCACCCTTGTAAATGACATTAGAGGACACCCCCCCCCCCCCCCCCCACACACACACACACACACACACAAAAACACACACACACGTGTCAGTCACAGTGTCTCTCGCCCTTCACCTCGTCCTCTGTGTCTGTCGGAGCAGATGGTCTCCTCTCTGAAGAACACTGATGAATAATCATGTATAATATGTGTGTGTGTGTGTGTGTGTGTGTGTGTGTGTGTGTGTGTGTGTGTGTGTGTGTGTGTGTGTGTGTGTGTGTGTGTGTGTGTGTGTGTGTGTGTGTGTGTGTGTGTGTGTGTGTGTGTGTGTGTGTGTGATTCAGCCTCTATCTGCACTTTTTCAGCAGAGCAATCGAGAGGTCGCAGGTTCAAGTCCCGAACCCCCCCCCCCCTCCAGCTGTCTTTATCTCTTTATCACCATCACACATTGAACCTGATGATGAACTCCAGCTGCAGGATTAAAGAGTGAAGTCAGATTATTTTTAGTATCAGACACTCTGCTGATCTTTTTTTTTTTATTCATCACTTCGATCAATAAAACATCAAAAACCTGACGTTCGAATTTTATATCTTTTATTTTTTACTTTTTAACTCTTTTTCTTTAATGGAGAAATTTGGCGGGAATAATCTTTAGTTAAAGCCCAAATTATCTTATGTACATGTTCAGTGAAGGAATGTGTGTGTGTGTGTGTGTGTGTGTGTGTGTGTGTGTGTGTGTGTGTATCTGTGTGGATATCAGCAAATGGTTAAAAAAGCTGATGAATGTTTCTAAATAAAATGTTAAATATATTGGGGTTCTTAAAGAGACAGGAGCTAAAGCGGCCTGAACGTAGGTAGAGTGTTCCGGAATCTTTGGTCGCTAAGGTGGTTGCTATGGCGGTTGCTAAGGGGGACCTTAAATAGACAGGAGCTAAAACAGCCTGACCTTAGGTAGAGTGTTCCGGAATCTTTGGTCGCTAAGGTGGTTGCTATGGCGGTTGCTAAGGGGGGCCTTAAAGAGACAGCTAAAACGGCCTGACCATAGGTAGAATGTTCCAGAATCTTTGGTCGCTATGGCGGTTGCTATGGCGGTTGCTAAGGGGGAAGCCTTAAAGAGACAGGAGCTAAAAAGGCCTGACCGTAGGTAGAGTGTTCCAGAATCTTTGGTCGCTATGGCGGTTACTAAGGCAGTTGCTAAGGGGGGCCTTAAAGAGACAGGAGCTAAAACGGCCTGACTGTAGGTAGAGTGTTCCGGAATCTTTGGTCGCTAAGGTGGTTGCTAAGGGGGGCCTTAAAGTGACAGGAGCTAAAACGGCCTGACCGTAGGTAGAATGTTCCGGAATCTTTGGTCGCTATGGCGGTTGCTAAGAGGGGCCTTAAAGTGACAGGAGCTAAAGCGGCCTGAACGTAGGTAGAATGTTCCAGAATCTTTGGTCGCTAAGGTGGTTGCTATGGCGGTTGCTAAGGGGGGCCTTAAAGAGACAGGACCTAAAACGGCCTGACTGTAGGTAGAGTGTTCCGGAATCTTTGGTCGCTAAGGTGGTTGCTAAGGGGGGCCTTAAAGTGACAGGAGCTAAAACGGCCTGACCGTAGGTAGAATGTTCCGGAATCTTTGGTTGCTATGGCGGTTGCTAAGAGGGGCCTTAAAGAGACAGGAGCTAAAGCGGCCTTAACGTAGGTAGAGTGTCCCTGAATCTTTGGTCGCTAAGGTGGTTGCTATGGCGGTTGCTAAGGGGGAAGCCTTAGAGAGACAGGAGCTAAAACGGCCTGACCGTAGGTAGAATGTTCCGGAATCTTTGGTCGCTAAGGTGGTTGCTATGGCGGTTGCTAAGGGGGAAGCCTTAAAGAGACAGCAGCTAAAAAGGCCTGACCGTAGGTAGAGTGTTCCGGAATCTTTGGTCGCTAAGGTGGTTGCTATGGCAGTTGCTAAGGGGGAAGCCTTAAAGAGACAGGAGCTAAAACGGCCTTAACGTAGGTAGAGTGTTCCGGAATCTTTGGTCGCTAAGGTGGTTGCTATGGCGGTTGCTAAGGGGGAAGCCTTAAAGAGACAGGAGCTAAAAAGGCCTGAACGTAGGTAGAATGTTCCGGAATCTTTGGTCGCTAAGGTGGTTGCTATGGCGGTTGCTAAGGGGGAAGCCTTAAAGAGACAGGAGCTAAAACGGCCTTAACGTAGGTAGAATGTTCTGGAATCTTTGGTCGCTAAGGTGGTTGCTATGGCGGTTGCTAAGGGGGAAGCCTTAAAGAGACAGGAGCTAAAACGGCCTGTTAATAGACAGAGGCTGAACTGAGCGGCTGCATAAAGGACCAGTAGAAGATAAATAAGGAGTTTTTATTCCAGTAGAGACTCAGAATATTAATATAGAAGCTGCTGGAGATGTGATATAATGAGTCTGCTCAACTATTCACATCACAGCAGTGAATAAATGACAGAAAACACGAGAAGCAGAATATATGTCCTGTTTAAAGCTGAATCAGCTGGCAGAAGATCAAATATGTCTCCTTCCTCCTCTTCCCCCTCCTCCTCCTCCTCCTCTCCCTCCTCCTCCTCCTCTTCCTCCTCTCACTCTTCCTCCTCCTCCTCCTTCTCTCCCTCTTCCTCCTCCTCTACCTCGTCCTCTCCCTCTCCCTCCTCCTCCTCTCCCTCTTCCTCCTCCTCCTCTTCCTCTCCCTCCTCCTCATTGCTGACTGTCTGAAGATGAAGTCAAAATCCAAAAATAGTTTCAGAAACGCTGCATTTGTGGAAAAAAAAGATCTATGAGGCAGGTGTGTGTGTGTGTGTGTGTGTGTGTGTGTGTGGACTCGCATACCTTTCCATTGAGTAAACTATCAGAGCTGGTGTAGTGTTACAGCAGCTCTCAGAGTGGAGCCTCAGCACAGAGCCGGCTGGTCACATGACACTCAGCTACCTGCGTTTCTGCATCAGATCATTTTAACGTCATTAAACCGACAACAGCTGATGTTTCTGATCACTTGTGTGCAGCAGAAACACTTTAAGTCGACCTGTTGAACTTATTTCCACATCCAGCTGTTACTGATCAACATTATCATTCATTAATTCATCGTGTTTCTGTCCAACCTGCTGAATATAAGTCTAATATTTAGCTCTGTTTTTACTCTCTACTAACATATCAATCACACATCTACACTTCTGCATTGATTCACTAAAAAGGTGACAGAAGGAAAAATGCTTTGAGGGCTGCAATACCGCAAGTGACCACTGGGAGGACTCAGCATAGATGTAATAGCTTCATTAGTAATATGAAGATGAAGTATTGTGTTAATACTGCAGCACTTTACTAAACCGCAACCAATCAACCTATGAAATAACTCATTAAGTGAATTAAACAATATAAATGTAACATGTTGAGTATTTAAAT
>JAJDFG010000559.1:22500-52500 GCA_021039105.1 Scomber colias
AGGAACAGTGAAAACAGATGGGGTCAGTTTGAAGGTTAAAGTAGATTATAACATTATTACTGATTCTTTCTTTCTTTCTTTCTTTCTGTTCTTAACTTTTATTCCATTTTTCTCTTTTAATATTTTACATAAAAGCATTTTGATTTGTTTTCAGTCATAAATAAACTCATCCTGCCTCGTTTAGTGTTTATAATAAAAGATTTATACTTTACAAAGTGAATCAAATCTAATCTGATCAGTGAATCATTTATAATTTAATACATTTGTGTTTTTTCTGGACTAATAATCAGATAATGTTACGTTTATTCATTTTTATTTCTACTTTATTTTATTGATTTTTTTATTTTTTTAATTTAATTTTTTATTTATTTCTCTTTTCTCGGTCTTAATGTTGCTGTCATGTGTAAACCATGAATTTATTACTTTTTATTATTGTACACTTTTACATCTTCTGCTACTTTTATACTTTTATACTGTTTTATACTCGACTACATTCATCTGACGGCCATGTGGATCTGTGCTGCTCACAGCTTGGACATGTCGTTTAGGCTAAAAACATAAAACATAAGGGCGTGTATGAAGAGGTTAAAAGACAATTAAATATACTAATTAATACAAAATAAAGGATTTATCAGTTAAAGTTTAAATGTACAGGTCTGTCATTTCCTTCAAGTTTAATAGAAAGTAAAAATGTAATTAAACAGACAATACAGACAAAGGTTATTGGGTTTAGTTAGTGTTGAAGTTTCCTTTAAACTGAATTATTTATTAATTAGTTGTAGAGTTCAGCTGATTGACAGGAAATCAATCGGCAAGCTTCTTAAATGTGAATATTTCTGCTTTCTTTCCTCTTTTATGACACTAAACTGAATATTTTTATTTTATTTATAAGACGAGACGTTTCTATCTCACATCTTAAGCAGTTATAGACATTTTTCTTTCATTTTGGACCAAACAGCTGATGAGTTAATTGATCAAATAACCAATAGATTGGTTGATAATCATTATTAGCAGCTCTTATTAGTTTATTCTTCTCATCTTCAAAGACTTTATTTATTCTTTTCATCTTCAGCAGACTAACAGACGCTCTAGCTCACATCATCTATTGATTATAATTATTCTATTAGCAGCTACTAACTGAATACTGTCTCTATTATTAGAACTTAATTATATTATTATTTCCTAGAAACTTCCTTGGAAACTGTTGAGACTCTTTAAATGAAGCATCAACAGTAATAACTACAGGACATATCTGCCATAAAGCTGAATATATGTTGGAAATAGGACATAAAAATATAAAAAAGTACAATCAGGTTCTTTCTACGGCTTCTTTAAACTTGATTTCACTTCATTTTTTTCTGTTTTGCTTTCATATTTGTGGATATTTACAACTACACAAAGACTCAACTGTTCATAATTCATATTAACATAAATGTCACAGTGTCTGGCAGCAATGTTATTGATTCTTTTTAAAGTTATTAGTATAAAAATATTTTAATTAACCCTTAAACAGACGACGTGCACCAGGAGATACAGACTCTTTAACCTTCCTGTTGTCCTCCCGGGTCCTTCCTCTGTCCTTCCTTCCTTCCTTCCTTCCTTCCTTCCTTCCTTCCTTCCTTCCTCAGATCTAAGTTCAGCTGTTAGGGTAAATGTTCCCTCCTTCTGTCCTTTCTTCCTTCATTCATCTGTTCTTCCTTCCTTCCTCCCTCCCTCCCTCCCTCCCTCCCTCCCTTCCTCCTTTCCATCCTTCTTCCTCCCTCCTTCCTTTCCTTCCTTCTTCCTCCCTCCTTCCTTTCCTTCCTTCTTCCTCCCTCCTTCCTTCCCTTCCTTCTTCCTCCCTCCTTCCTTTCCTTCCTTCCTCCCTCCTTTCCTTCCTTCTTCCTCCCTTCCTTCCCTTCCTCCCTCCTTTCCTTCCTTCCTTCCTCCTTTCCTTCCTTCCTTCAGGTGCAAATGACATAACTAGTAAGGCCTGTTTAAGGGTTATGGCTGGATGATATATATATTGCAGGGATGGCTATCTGTGCTTTCACAAAATATTTGCACAATGAGATTTTTGATAGATAATAATCAGTAATGTGGATTTAATGACTAAGTGGGTAAAAGGTAAACACTACAGCAGCTAGAACAGTCTGGTAAGTTCAGATAATTACATCATTTTACTGAAACGCAACTTTAAAAGCAGGAACAGACAACATGAGGAAAAGCTGTATCACCATATTACAATATCCACATTTCTGAGACGATATATAGGCCTAGTCTAATATCACGATAATAACGATATAATAGATATATTGCTCAGCCCTACTTCTAATTATATTTAAGCATCAAAAAAGTCCAATAAGTCCAAACACACAAACTACCAGCTCAAAGTAATTCACAGTTTCACCAAAGAAGACAAAAATATCACCGAAGCCTAAAAAATCAATATAAACTCACTAATAATCACCTTTTATCAACTAATACAAACATTACTGTATTCATCTTCTTCTCAGTCTGAAGGTACAGACACTATAAGTTTGCATAAATCACTGCGGGTGAACCAGTGCTCCCAGTATAAAGCAGTCAATGGCAGCAGCAGCTGGTTTACAGACCCTCCGGGACCTCCAGGCCACCGGCTGCTCCCGGCCACCTGCCCGGCCAGCAGGCTCTCTAACCCGGCTACAGCCTCCACACAGCACCGGGGGATGGGGCGAAGCGGACGGAGGATTATTATTTTTTACTTTCATTTTGTTCCTATATAATAATCTTTCAGAAAGCAGCTCAGACGTGGATGAAGGTGTATTATGAAGGTGAATAAGTCAAATTAATAGTATAGCTTTCTTATTTGAATCCGTAAGTTACAAGGTAAATGTAATCAGCTGTTGCAAGGCGAACCGATCAGCTGTTCGGTGAGATGAAATTTTAAAAAAAAGTCCGGTGTGGATATTTAAAGGTGTCGGTGGTTTGTTGCTGCTGGTTGTGTCACTCACCACATGTAGTCCCATCCAGGGTCTCTGCTCTGCTGCATGGGTGTCTGCCTGGGAGTCAGGAGGAAGAGGAGGAAGAAGAGGAGGAGGAGGAAGAAGAGGAGGCACATGGAGGAGAAACCGACCCCGTTAGTCCGTTTTTGGTTTGGTTTTGTTGGTTGGTTTTGTTGGTCTGAACTCCGGCGTCTACCGCAGCTCTCACCGAGCCTCACACACAATGGCGAAGCGGAGTGGTGGAGGTGGAGGAGGAGGAGGAGGAGCTGAGGGAGGAGGAGGAGGAAGAGGAGGAGGAGGAGGAGAAGTGTCACTAAAAAAGGAGTGACAAGACAGCGAGAATATGGCACTACAGCGTTTCCTGTTACAAGCTTCAAACTAAAAGAACATAGTGTTACATGGTAGGTATTAGAGAGGTACTACGGAGTATTAGGGCCAGGCAAAAATAAATAATTAAAACCCTATTAGACCCTTTTTAGAGATACTCAAGCACCCCTAAATTTGATCTCAACACCCATAAAATAAATAAATAATAATTGTTTTGTTTTTCTAAAAATGATTTTATACTGGTTTAATTATTTTGCCAGCCAGTCTTTTTAGAGATGAGACAAACACTTATGCTACAGGTTCAAATGGTTTTATTTTAACAGGTTTAATGTACTTTGGACAGTTCTGTCATAATCTTTCCCTCAGGGTTAGGGTTAGGGTTAGGGTCTGTGTAAAGTAAGAATAAATATGTGTTCTGAGTTTGACATACTACAGAAAAGTGTGTTGTTAACCACCCTGCCAAACTTGAATCTTAAAAAAATCGCCAAACATATGAAATTAGGCTTCAAAGCTGTATAAAAATCAGTCTTTCATTGCTCCCAAATGCTGTGGGCGTGGCCGCCGATTCGCTGAAACCCCGCCCCCTACCAAGTGTCATCTGTCAATCAAAGTCACCACCTCTGCCAGAAACATAGGCCCTATGTCAGTGAGCTTTCTGCCGCTAGCTCACCTGCTAGCTCAGCTACTAGCTAAGTGGCTAGCTTGGCGGCTAACTCGGCAGCCAACTCGGCTGCTAGCTCGCCGGCTAACTCAGCTAACTGGCTAACTGTAGACTGTAGTAGTAGCAGTGTGCGCTGATTGTATTTATACCTCTACAGCAGCAGGGGCGGGTTTACGCCAATCAAAAAGACAACAAGGTTGGAAACCACTGGTTTCATCTTTAACAATGTGTTTGTGTAGGATTTAACATGAAACTTCAGTTTCACTAAGAAAGAAAATGTCATGATTTTTATTTCATATTGTCTCTTAGCAAAATTACCTTTCAGTTTTGGGCAAATCAAGAACAAAAAGTATTTCTTGTCTTTCACACCACGTACGATGGCTGTTGTCTCTTGAGGATTTTTAGCATTCTGTTCTTTGTCAGTTTTCTGTCGTCCAACATGTTGTTGGAGTCTGGCATCATTCTTACAGTCATACTTTCACATGTTTAAATATAGGAATTGCATCTGCATGAGGTCGGAAAAAAATGATCTTTCTGTTGTTGTCAGAGAAAAAGAAGTTGATACTTAAATGAAAACCTCAAGCAGTGTGTTGTTTTTTTAATCACCTTGTGAAGAAACTCAAACTTTCAACAAACGTTATTAAACTGAGCAACACCTTTTCACATGTCTAACTCCTCCCACCTCCTTAGATACAGAACCACCTTTACTTCATGATATCTCACAATAAACCTTTTAATGACAGGAAGGAGAAAGACTGACAGCTTCAACGTCACTCTGCAGAAATGAAACCTAACATTAATCAGAGGACAGCAGAGCTACAGTCGAGTCTCTCCACTTCTGTCCAAATATAAATGAAACTGAGTTCATCAAGTCTTTCTCAACAACACAGCAGAGTCTCTGCCAAACACTGGTGAGTACAACTGATCATATTTAATGTTTCAACAACCAGCTTTAACACAGGAGACAGGAAGTTCATCTCTTTTCATTTCATACTGACACTTGTGAGATTGTTTACAGTATAACTGCAGCTGCTTTTACACACTCAGTAAAAAACACTTTAAGTGTTTTTAAGTCTCTGTCAGTTCTCAGGACTTTTGTAAAGTGGAACTGAACCTCTGTGGTTTGGAGTTTAGCTTCATTGCTATTTCCTGAGCTTTGACTATTTACCGATCACTTCCTACAGACACATTCTGTTTCCTGTAGCTGTTTCACATTAAAAGCTTTCCACTGGTGAACTTGCAGGACACTTTTATTGTGAAGCAGCAACAGGAAATAAAATGTGTTTTGTCATCAAGTTAGCAAAAGCTTTGTTAGCAGTGAGATTCTTCAATAATAATTCTTCTCTACAACAAGATATGAACATATTCTGTGATATTTTATCAGTGGATCAGATTGTATTGAGTAATAGTAAAAGCACAAACAGCCACAATGAGCTGTTAGATAAAGAGCTGCAGATGAGTCTCTGACTGTAGTTTGTACAAACCAGCACACGTCCAACATTAAAGATGAATAAAATTATGAAATTAAAATAAAATTCTAATTTATTTTACCTAACATTAAGCACTTTATTTAAAAAGTAACCATACAACTTCTTTTTTAATCAGATACAATGAAAATGTCTTTCTCTTCTTTCACTCTACATGTGTAGATATGTCTGCTGCCAGCTGTCTGAGATCTGAAGATCAGTTTCTGTGCTCCATCTGTCTGGATGTGTTCACTGATCCAGTCACCACACCCTGTGGACACAACTTCTGCAAAAACTGCATCAATGAACACTGGAACAGTAATGACCAGTACCTGTGTCCACTGTGTAAAGAGGTTTTCTACACAAAACCTGACATGAAGGTCAACACTTTCATCTCTGAGATGGTTTCTCAGTTCAGACAGGAAGCTCAACAGAAAGCCAGCAGCAGCAGCTCAGAGCAACAAGCTGCCAAACCAGGAGAAGTTCCCTGTGACGTCTGTACTGGAACCAAACTGAAGGCCCTGAAGTCCTGTCTGGTGTGTCTGACCTCCTACTGTGAGACTCACCTGGAGCCTCATCTGACAATGTCAGGTCTGAAAAGACATCAGCTGATGGACCCTGTGGAGAACCTGGAAGACAGGATGTGTAAGAAGCACGATAAACCTCTGGAGCTGTTCTGTAAGACCGACCAGACATGTGTCTGTGTCCTCTGCTCTATTTTAGACCACAAGACACATGAGTTTGTTCCTCTGAAAGAAGAATATGACGGAAAGAAGGCAGAGCTGGGGAAGACAGAGGCTGAAATTCAGGAGATGATCCAGAAGAGACGACTGAATATTCAAGCAATCAAACACTCAGTTGACCTCAGTAAGGAAGCTGCAGACAGAGAGAAAGCAGAAGGTGTTCAGGTCTTCACCGCTCTGAAGGAGTCTGTTGAGAGAAGCCTGAATGAGCTCATTGAGACGATTGAAGAGAAGCAAAGAACAACAGAGAAACAGGCTGAAGACTTCATCAAAGAGCTGGAACAGGAAATCTCTGAGCTGAAGAAGAGAAGCTCTGAGGTGGAGAAGCTCTCACACTCTGAAGACCACCTCCACCTCCTCCAAAACTTCCCATCCCTGAAAGCTGCTCCACCCACCAAAGACTGGACAGAGGTCAGCGTCCGTCCATCATCATATGAGGGGACTGTGGTGAAAGCTGTGGCTCAGCTGGAGGAGACGCTCAGTAAACAGATGAAGAAGCTGTTTGAGGCTGAGCTGAAGAGGGTCCAGCAGTATGCAGTGGATGTGACTCTTGATCCTGATACAGCACATCCTGATCTCATCCTGTCTGATGATGGGAAACAAGTATATGATAGTGATGTGACGAAGAATCTCCCAGACAACCCAGAGAGATTTTCTCCTTGTCCCTGTGTGTTAGGAAAGCAGAGTTTGTCTTCAGGCAGATTTTACTTTGAGGTTCAGGTTAAAGAGAAGACTAAATGGACTTTAGGAGTGGCCAGAGAGTCAATCAACAGGAAGGGAGAAATCACAGCGAGCCCTGAGGATGGTTTCTGGACTATATGGTTGAGAAATGGAAATGAGTACAGAGCTCTTGCTGGGCCTTCAGTCCGTCTCTCTCTGAAGTCTCGTCCTCAGAAGGTGGGAGTGTTTGTGGATTATGAGGAGGGTCTGGTCTCCTTTTATGACGTAGATGCTGCAGCTCTTATCTACTCCTTTACTGGCTGCTCCTTCACTGAGAAACTCTACCCATTCTTCAGTCCCTGTGTTAATGATGGTGCTAAAAACTCTGCTCCTCTGATCATCTGTCCTGTCAATCAAACTGTCTGAGTCAATACCAGGATGCTGATTGATTAGAAACCAAAAATGATCAATTTCAAATGAAAAGATTTACTGTCATTAAAGTCTGTGTAAAGTAAGAATAAATATGTGTTCTGAGTTTGACATACCACAGAAAAGTGTGTTGTTAACCACCCTGCCAAATTTGAATGATTAAAAAAATCACCAAATATATGAAATTAGGCTTTAAAGTTGTGTTAGTCTCTTTCTCTGCTCCCAAAAGCTGTGGGTGTTCCCGCCGAGTTTGCTGAAGCCCCGCCCCCTACCAAGTGTCACCTGTCAGTCAAAGTCACCACCTCTACCAGAAACATGGACGCTACGTCTTGAGAGCTTTTTGCTGCTAACTCAGCTGCTAGCTCGGTGGCTAACTCGGCGGCTAACTCGGCTGCTAGCTCGGCGGCTAACTCGGCGGCTAACTCAGCTAACTGGCTAACTGTAGACTGTAGTAGTAGTAGTGTGTGCTGAATGTATTTATACCTCTACAGCAGCAGGGGCGGGTTTATGCTAATCACTAAATCCTGAACACAGAAATGTTGAAACACAGTTTGTGAAGCCTAGCTCCACAATTCAAATCTAAATGGTTGAAATGCTTTTTACACCTTTTTTAGAAATACATTTATGACCTATTTAATGTGTTTAGAAGAAAATGTCTGAACCTGGAGCCTCATCTGACAGCTTCAGGCCTGAAAAGACATCAGCTGATGGACCCTGTGGAGAACCTGGAAGACAGGATGTGTATGAAGCACGATAAACCTCTGGAGCTGTTCTGTAAGACCGACCAGACATGTGTCTGTGTCCTCTGCTCTGTTTTAGACCACAAGACACATGAGTTTGTTCCTCTGAAAGAAGAATATGAAGGAAAGAAGGCAGAGCTGGGGAAGACAGAGGCTGAAATTCAAGAGATGATCCAGAAGAGACGACTGAAGATTGAAGAGATCAAACACTCAGTTGACCTCAGTAAGGAAGCTGCAGACAGAGAGAAAGCAGAAGGAGTTCAGGTCTTCACCGCTCTGAAGGAGTCTGTTGAGAGAAGCCTGAATGAGCTCATTGAGACGATTGAAGAGAAGCAAAGAACAACAGAGAAACAGGCTGAAGACTTCATCAAAGAGCTGGAACAGGAAATCTCTGAGCTGAAGAAGAGAAGCTCTGAGATGGAGAAGCTCTCACACTCTGAAGACCACCTCCACCTCCTCCAAAACTTCCCGTCCCTGAAAGCTGCTCCACCCACCAAAGACAGGACAGAGGTCAGCGTCCATCCATCATATGAGAGGACTGTGGTGAAAGCTGTGGCTCAGCTGGAGGAGACGCTCAGTAAACAGATGAAGAAGCTGTTTGAGGCTGAGCTGAAGAGGGTCCAGCAGTATGCAGTGGATGTGACTCTTGATCCTGATACCGCAAATCCCTGGCTCATCCTGTCTGATGATGGGAAACAAGTAAACTGTGGTGATGTGAAGAAGAATCTCCCAGACAACCCAAAGAGATTTTCTGTTTGTGTTAATGTGTTAGGAACGCAGAGTTTGTCTTCAGGCAGATTTTACTTTGAGGTTCAGGTTGAAGGGAAGACTAAATGGACTTTAGGAGTGGCCAGAGAGTCGATCAACAGGAAAGAAAACACCCCAATGAGTCCTGAGAATGGTTACTGGATTATAATTTTGAGAAATGGAAATGAGTACAAAGTGTATAATAGCTCTACAGTCGATCTCTCTCTGAAGTCTCGTCCTCAGAAGGTGGGGGTGTTTGTGGATTATGAGGAGGGTCTGGTCTCCTTTTATGACGTAGATGCTGCAGCTCTTATCTATTCCTTTACTGGCTGCTCCTTCACTGAGAAACTCTACCCATACTTTGGCCCCTGTCTTAATGATGGTGGTAAAAACTCTGCCCCTCTGATCATCTGTCCTGTCAATCAAACTGTCTGAGTCAATACCAGGATGCTGATTGATTAGAAACCAAAAATGATCAATTTTAAATGAAAAGATTTGCTGTCATTAAAGTCTGTGTAAAGTAAGAATAAATATGTGTTGTGAGTTTGACATACCACAGAAAAGTGTGTTGTTAACCACCCTGCCAAATTTGAATGATTAAAAAAATCGCCAAATATATGAAATTAGGCTTCAAAGTTGTGTTAGTCTCTTTCTCTGTTCCCAAAAGCTGTGGGTGTTCCCGCCGAGTTCGCTGAAGCCCCGCCCCCTACCAAGTGTCACCTGTCAATCAAAGTCACCACCTCTACCAGAAACATGGGCGCTACGTCTGAGAGCTTTCTGCTGCTAACTCAGCTGCTAGCTCGGTGGCTAACTCGTTGGCTAACTCGGCGGCTAACTCGGCTGCTAGCTCGGCGGCTAGCTCGGCGGCTAACTCAGCTAACTGGCTAACTGTAGACTGTAGTAGTAGTAGTGTGTGCTGAATGTATTTATACCTCTACAGCAGCAGGGGCGGGTTTATGCTAATCACTAAATCCTGAACACAGAAATGTTGAAACACAGTTTGTGAAGCCTAGCTCCACAATTCAAATCTAAATGGTTGAAATGCTTTTTACACCTTTTTTAGAAATACATTTATGACCTATTTAATGTGTTTGGAAGAAAATGTCTGAATTCACTTTACACAGACATTAACTATCTTAGAGTCCTCTCTGTAGAAATGTGTGACTGTTTATTCTGTACCATTATTATTATTATTATTAAACACAATAATAGACCACTCTATTATGTATTAATATATCATGATGTGATTTACATTATCTAGTGAAATGAGTAGTTCAGCAGGAGGTTTAAACACTAGCAGGGCATTGTTATGTGATCGTCTCATTCGGAGCTGAGCCTTAAAGTTCTGATCCTAGAGTCGCCCCTGACCAGAGGCTCCATGATTAGGGTAGATTAGGATAATGTGGGACACTTTTTACAATTCTGCCTTGTTTACCTGATTTACATATAAATCCAGTACTTTATATCAACACCTTATATCATTATGAAATCCCTGAGATGTTTCCTTAGTTAAATTAAAAGACCATTTTTAGATATTGTACATATTCTTGAGCCAAATTGTTTCAGAATTTGTAGGTTTTTAAGTGGGACACTCGTTTTTAGGCTTAGAAATACCAAATTATTAGATTATTATTAGAACATGTCTCTGAACATGTTACTATCACACTATCACTAAACACATCTAAATAACAAAGCTGGTGGACGAGATGAGGCAGAACTGGAAATATAGGCGTAAAGTCAGACTGCAGATAAAACAGAACATTTTTCAGTGACACAAAGCTGCACCTGAGACACATCTCTGGGTTTCTATCATTTGAAAACTTAATTCAAGATCAAATTTTAACAACTTTTGACTCGTCTGAATCTTTGCCAACTCTGGTGAGTACAGCAGAACGTTTACCGTGTTTCAGCAGGTTTTAACATTAAACTTCATCTTACTCAGAAAGAAAAATGTGTGGTTTTTATTTCATGATGACTTTTATCAAAATGACATTTCAGTTCTGTGCAATTCAAAAATAGTCAGTAATCTTAAACTGAATAATCAAAACTTATGTAAAGACAAAGTCCTTCTTGTCTTCCACACCACGTATGATGGCTGTTGTCTCTTAAGGATTTTTGACATTTTGTTCTTTGCCAGTTTTCTGCCTTCCAGCCTGTTATTGGAGCCTGGCATCATTCTTGTAGTCATACTTTGATATGTTTAAGTATCTTATCAACAATGCTTTAATGACAACAAAACCTAACTTTTATTCACAATGTGTAGATATGTCTGCTGCCAGCTGTCTGCGATCTGAAGATCAGTTTCTGTGCTCCATGTGTCTGGATGTTCTTTGATATGTTTTAAGTATCTTATGAAGAAATAATTAATTAAAGCAAAATACAGAAATTGCATCTGCATGAAGTCAGAAAAGCTCTTTGAGTTGTTGTCAACCATATTTCACCTGGTTTTGTGTTTGGTGAATTAAAATTAAAGTTAAAAATGTGAAATAACTGTTGATTTAACATCAACTTTGACCAGAATATATTTGTTAAATTCAACTTAAGAAAAATAAATGAATAGTTAGTTGAAAACCTTTAGAAGTAAAAACTGGCTGCTTTCACACTTCATTGTTTGGCTGTTAAAATCCTCAAACTTTAAACACGCATAATTACACTAAGCAACACCTTTTCACATGTCTAACTCCTCCCAGCTGTTAGATACAAAACAACCTTTACTCCATGATATCTGACAATAAACCTGTTCATGACAGGAAGGAGCAACACTGGGAAAACCAGACAGACAGCTTCAACGTCACTCTGCAGAAATGAAACCTAACATTAATCAGAGGACAGCAGAGCTGCAGTCGAGTCTCTCCACTTCTGTCCAAATATAAATGAAACTGAGTTCATCAAGTCTTTCTCAACAACACAGCAGAGTCTCTGCCAAACACTGGTGAGTACAACTGATCATATTTAATGTTTCAACAACCAGCTTTAACACAGGAGACAGGAAGTTCATCTCTTTTCATTTCATACTGACACATGTGAGATTGTTTACAGTATAACTGCAGTTGCTTTTACAGACTCAGTAAAAAACACTTTAAGTGTTTTTAAGTCTCTGTCAGTTCTCAGGACTTTTGTAAAGTGGAACTGAACCTCTGTGGTTTGGAGTTTAGCTTCACTGCTATTTCCTGATCTTTGACTATTTACCGATCACTTCCTACAGACACATTCTGTTTCCTGTAGCTGTTTCACATTAAAAGCTTTTCACTGGTGAACCAGCAGGACACTTTTATTGTGAAGCAGCTACAGGAAATAAAGTGTGTTTTGTCATCAAGTCAGCAAAAGCTTTGTTAGCAGTGAGATTCTTCAATAATAATTATTCTCTACAACAAGATATGAACATATTCTGAGATATTTTATCAGTGGATCAGATTGTATTGAGTAATAGTAAAAGCACAAACAGCCACAATGAGCTGTTAGATAAAGAGCTGCAGATGAGTCTCTGACTGTAGTTTGTACAAACCAGCTTACGTCCAACATCAAAGGAGAACAAAGTTATGAAATTAAAATAAAATTCTAATTTATTTTACCTAACATTAAGCACTCTATTTTAACAGTAACCATACAGCTTCCTTTTTAATCAAATACAATGATAATGACCTTCTCTTCTTTCACTCTACATGTGTAGATATGTCTGCTGCCAGCTGTCTGAGATCTGAAGATCAGTTTCTGTGCTCCATCTGTCTGGATGTGTTCATTGATCCAGTCACCACACCATGTGGACACAACTTCTGCAAAACCTGCATCAATAAACACTGGAACAGTAATGACCAGTACCTGTGTCCAATGTGTAAGGAGACTTTCTACACAAGACCTAACATGAAGGTCAACACTTTCATCTCTGAGATGGTTTCTCAGTTCAGACAGGAAGCTCAACAGAAAGCCAGCAGCAGCAGCTCAGGGCAACAAGCTGCCAAACCAGGAGAAGTTCCCTGTGACATCTGTACTGGAACCAAACTGAAGGCCCTGAAGTCCTGTCTGGTGTGTCTGACCTCCTACTGTGAGACTCACCTGGAGCCTCATCTGACAAAGTCAGTCCTGAAAAGGCATCAGCTGATCGACCCTGTGGAGAACCTGGAAGACAGGATGTGTATGAAGCACGATAAACCTCTGGAGCTGTTCTGTAAGACCGACCAGACATGTGTCTGCATGCTCTGCCCTGTTTTAGATCACAAGACACATGAGTTTGTTCCTCTGAAAGAAGAATATGAAGGAAAGAAGGCAGAGCTGGGGAAGACAGAGGCTGAAATTCAGGAGATGATCCAGAAGAGACGACTGAAGATTGAAGAGATCAAACACTCAGTTGACCTCAGTAAGGAAGCTGCAGACAGAGAGAAAGCAGAAGGTGTTCAGGTCTTCACCGCTCTGATGGAGTCTGTTGAGAGAAGTCTGAATGAGCTCATTGAGACGATTGAAGAGAAGCAAAGAACAACAGAGAAACAGGCTGAAGACTTCATCAAAGAGCTGGAACAGGAAATCTCTGAGCTGAAGAAGAGAAGCTCTGAGGTGGAGAAGCTCTCACACTCTGAAGACCACCTCCACCTCCTCCAAAACTTCCCGTCCCTGAAAGCTGCTCCACCCACCAAAGACTGGACAGAGGTCAGCGTCCGTCCATCATCATATGAGGGGACTGTGGTGAAAGCTGTGGCTCAGCTGGAGGAGACGCTCAGTAAACAGATGAAGAAGCTGTTTGAGGCTGAGCTGAAGAGGGTCCAGCAGTATGCAGTGGATGTGACTCTTGATCCTGATACAGCACATCCTGATCTCATCCTGTCTGATGATGGGAAACAAGTAAAACATGGTGATATGAGGAAGAATCTCCCAGACAACCCAAAGAGATTTTCTAATTGTTGTTGTGTGTTAGGAAAGCAGAGTTTGTCTTCAGGCAGATTTTACTTTGAGGTTCAGGTTAAAGAGAAGACTAAATGGACTTTAGGAGTGGCCAGAGAGTCGATCAACAGGAAGGGAGACATCACACTGAGACCTCAGGATGGTTTCTGGACTATATGTTTGAGAAATGGAAATGAGTACAAAGCTGCTGCTGGCCCTCCAGTCGATCTCTCTCTGAAGTCTCGTCCTCAGAAGGTGGGGGTGTTTGTGGATTATGAGGAGGGTCTGGTGTCCTTTTATGACGTAGATGCTGCAGCTCTTATCTACTCCTTTACTGGCTGCTCCTTCACTGAGAAACTCTACCCATACTTTGGCCCCTGTCTTAATTATGATGGTATAAACTCCGCCCCTCTGATCATCTGTCCTGTCAATCAAACTGTCTGAGTCAATACCAGGATGCTGATTGATTAGAGACCAAAACTGATCAATTCTAAATGAAAAGATTTACTGTGATTAAAGTCTGTGTAAAGTAAGAATAAATATGTGTTGTGAGTTTGACATACCACAGAAAAGTGTGTTGTTAATCACCCTGCCAAATTTGAATGATTAAAAAAATCGCCAAATATATTAAATTAGGCTTCAAAGTTGTGTTAGCCTCTTTCTCTGCTCCCAAACGCTGTGGGTGTTCCCGCCAAGTCCGCTGAAGCCCCGCCCCCTACCAAGTGTCACCTGTCAATCAAAGTCACCACCTCTACCAGAAACATGGACGCTACGTCTTGAGAGCTTTTTGCTGCTAACTCAGCTGCTAGCTAGCTCGATGGCTAACCCAGTGGCTAACTCGGCGGCTAACTCGGCGGATAGCTCGGCGGCTGACTCGGATGCTAGCTCGGCGGCTAACTCGGCTGCTAGCTCGGCGGCTAACTCGGCGGCTAGCTCGGCTGCTAACTCGGCTGCTAGTTCGGCGGCTAACTCGGCTGCTAGCTCGGCGGCTAACTCGGCTGCTAGCTCGGCGGCTAACTCGGCGGCTATCTCAGCTAACTGGCTAACTGTAGACTGTAGTAGTAGTAGTAGTGTGCTGAATGTATTTATACCTCTACAGCAGCGGGGGGGGGGGGGGGGGGGGTTATGCTAATCACTAAATCCTGAATACAGAAATCTTGAAACACAGTTTGTGAAGCCTAGCTCCACAATTCCAATCTAAATGGTTGAAATTATTTTTACACCTTTTTTAGAAATACATTTATGACCTATTTAATGTGTTTAGAAGAAAATGTCTGAATTCACTTTACACAGACATTAACTATCTTAGAGTCCTCTCTGTAGAAATTTGTGACTGTTTATTCTGAACCATTATTATTATTATTAAACACAATAATACACCACTCTATTATGTATTAATATATCATGATGTGATTTACATTATCTAGTGAAATGAGTAGTTCAGCAGGAGGTTTAAACACTAGCAGGGCATTGTTATGTGATCGTCTCATTCGGAGCTGAGCCTTAAAAGTCTGATCCTAGAGTCGCCCCTAACCAGAGGCTCCATGATTAGGGTAGATTAGGGTAATGTGGGACACTTTTTGCAGTTCTGCCTTGTTTACCTGATTTACATATAAATCCAGTACTTTATATCAACACCTTATATCATTATGAAATCCCTGAGATGTTTCCTTAGTTAAATTAAAAGACCCTTTTTAGATATTGTACATATTCTTGAGCCAAATTGTTTCAGAATTTGTAGGTTTTGTAAGTGGGACACTCGGTTTTAGGCTTAGAATAACAAATTATTAGATTGTTATTAGAACATGTCTCTGAACATGTTACTATCAGACTATCACTAAACACATCTAAATAACAAAGCTGGTGGACGAGATGAGGCAGAACTGGAAATACAGGCGTAAAGTCAGACTGCAGATAAAACAGAAAGTTCTTCAGTGACACAAAGCTGCACCTGAGACACATCTCTGGGTTTCTGGGTTTTGAAAACTTAATTCAAGATCAAATTTTAACAACTTGTGACTCGTCTGAATCTTTGCCAACTCTGGTGAGTACAGCAGAACGTTTACTGTGTTTCAGCAGGTTTTAACATAAAACTTCATCTTACTCAGAAAGAAAAATGTGTGGTTTTTATTTCATGATGACTTTTATCAAAATGACATTTCAGTTCTGTGCAATTCAAAAATAGTCAGTAATCTTAAACTGAATAATCAAAACTTATATAAAGACAAAGTATTTCTTGTCTTCCACACCACGTACGATGGCTGTTGTCTCTTAAGGATTTTTGACATTTTGTTCTTTGCCAGTTTTCTGCCTTCCAGCCTGTTATTGGAGCCTGGCATCATTCTTGTATCATACTTTGATATGTTTAAGTATCTTATCAACAATGCTTTAATGACAACAAAACCTAACTTTTATTCACAATGTGTAGATATGTCTGCTGCCAGCTGTCTGCGATCTGAAGATCAGTTTCTGTGCTGCATGTGTCTGGATGTTCTTTGATATGTTTTAAGTATCTTATGAAGAAATAATTAATTAAAGCAAAATACAGAAATTGCATCTGCATGAGGTCAGAAAAGCTCTTTGAGTTGTTGTCAACCATATTTCACCTGGTTTTGTGTTTAGTGAATTAAAATGAAAGTTAAAAATGTGAAATAACTGTTGATTTAACATCAACTTTGACCAGAATACATTTGTTAAATTCAACTTAAGAAAAAGAAATGAATAGTTAGATGAAAACCTCAGCAGTAAAAACTGGCTGCTTTCACACTTCATTGTTTGCCTGTCAAAAACCTCAAACTTTAAACATGCATAATTACACTGAGCATCACCTTTTCACATGTCTAACTCCTCCCAGCTGTTAGATACAGACCAAGCTTTACTCCATTATATCTGATAATAAACCTGTTCATGACAGGAAGAAGCAACACTGGAAGAACCAGACAGACAGCTTCAACGTCATTCTCCGGAAATGAAACTAAACATTAATCAGAGGACAGCAGAGCTGCAGTCGAGTCTCTCCACTTCTGTCCAAATATAAATGAAACTGAGTTCATCAAGTCTTTCTCAACAACACAGCAGAGTCTCTGCCAAACACTGGTGAGTACAACTGATCATATTTAATGTTTCAACAACCAGCTTTAACACAGGAGACAGGAAGTTCATCTCTTTTCATTTCATACTGACACTTGTGAGATTGTTTACAGTATAACTGCAGCTGCTTTTACAGACTCAGTAAAAAACACTTTAAGTGTTTTTAAGTCTCTGTCAGTTCTGTGGAACTGAACCTCTGTGGTTTGGAGTTTAGCTTCACGGCTATTTCCTGATCTTTGACTATTTACCGATCACTTCCTACAGACACATTCTGTTTCCTGTAGCTGTTTCACATTAAAAGCTTTTCACTGATGAATCAAGAGGACACTTTTATTGTGAAGCAGCAACAGGAAATAAAATACATTTGCCACGAATTTAGCAAAAGCTTTGTTAGCAGTGAGATTCTTCAATAATAATTCTTCTCTACAACAAGACATGAACATATTCTGTGATATTTTATCAGTGGATCAGATTGTATTGAGTAATAGTAAAAGCACAAACAGCCACAATGAGCTGTTAGATAAAGAGCTGCAGATGAGTCTCTGACTGTAGTTTGTACAAACCAGCACACGTCCAACATTAAAGGAGAACAAAGACTTTAACCTGGCTGTGAAATACTGGAGATAATCTTTTTACATTTTCCAGCTGTGATTAAATGGTTAAGATTAATTGCACGATTTGATGAAAGTGTCTCTTGCCCCCATGAAACATGCCATGTTAAATTCTAGATTGTTTTACCTAATATCACACATTATAATGGAACAGTAACATCTTTATTTTTAATCAAATACAATTAAATGTTTTCTCTTCTTTCACTCTACATGTGTAGATATGTCTGCTGCCAGCTGTCTGCTATCTGAAGATCAGTTTCTGTGCTCCATCTGTCTGGATGTGTTCACTGATCCAGTCAGCACACCATGTGGACACAACTTCTGCAAAAACTGCATCAATGAACACTGGAACAGTAATGACCAGTACCTGTGTCCACTGTGTAAAAAGGTTTTCAACACAAGACCTGAACTTCACATCAACACTTTCATCTCTGAGGTTGTTTCTCAGTTCAGACAGGAAGCTCAACAGAAAGCCAGCAGCAGCAGCTCAGAGCAACAAGCTGCCAAACCAGGAGAAGTTCCCTGTGACGTCTGTACTGGAACCAAACTGAAGGCCCTGAAGTCCTGTCTGGTGTGTCTGACCTCCTACTGTGGGACTCACCTGGAGCCTCATCTGACAGCTTTAAGCCTGAAAAGACATCAGCTGATGGACCCTGTGGAGAACCTGGAAGACAGGATGTGTATGAAGCATGATAAACCTCTGGAGCTGTTCTGTAAGACCGACCAGACATGTGTCTGCATGCTCTGCTCTGTTTTAGACCACAAGACACATGAGTTTGTTCCTCTGCAAGAAGAATATGAAGGAAAGAAGGCAGAGCTGGGGAAGACAAAAGCTGACATTCAGGAGATGATCCAGAAGAGACGACTGAAGATTGAAGAGATCAAACACTCAGTTGACCTCAGTGAGGAAGCTGCAGACAGAGAGAAAGCAGAAGGTGTTCAGGTCTTCACCGCTCTGAAGGAGTCTGTTGAGAGAAGCCTGAATGAGCTCATTGAGACGATTGAAGAGAAGCAAAGAACAACAGAGAAACAGGCTGAAGACTTCATCAAAGAGCTGGAACAGGAAATCTCTGAGCTGAAGAAGAAAAGCTCTGAGGTGGAGGAGCTCTCACACTCTGAAGACCACCTCCACCTCCTCCAAAACTTCCTGTCCCTGAAAGCTGCTCCACCCACCAAAGACTGGACAGAGGTCAGCGTCCATCCATCATCATATGAGGGGACTGTGGTGAGAGCTGTGGCTCAGCTGGAGGAGACGCTCAGTGAACAGATGAAGAAGCTGCTTGCTGAGGCTGAGCTGAAGAGGATCCAGCAGTATGCAGTGGATGTGACTCTTGATCCTGATACAGCACATCCTTATCTCATCCTGTCTGCTGATGGGAAACAAGTAAATTATGGTGATGTGAGGAAGAATCTCCCAGACAACCCAAAGAGATTTACACATTATATATATGTGTTAGGAAAGCAGAGTTTGTCTTCAGGCAGATTTTACTTTGAGGTTCAGGTTAAAGAGAAGACTAAATGGGATTTAGGAGTGGCCAGAGAGTCGATCAACAGGAAGGGAAAAGTCACACTAGGTACTCAGTATGCTAACTGGACTATATGCTTGAGAAATGGAAATGAGTACAGTGCTTGTAATAACCCTGCAGTCCGTCTCTCTCTGAAGTCTCAGCCTCAGAAGGTGGGGGTGTTTGTGGATTATGAGGAGGGTCTGGTCTCCTTTTATGACATAGATGATGCAACTCTTATCTACTCCTTTACTGGCTGCTCCTTCACTGAGAAACTCTACCCATTCTTCAGTCCCTGTTTTAATGATAGTGGTAAAAACTCTGCCCCTCTGATCATCTGTCCTGTCAATCAAACTGTCTGAGTCAATACCAGGATGCTGATTGATTAGAGACCAAAACTGATCAATTCTAAATGAAAAGATTTGCTGTCATTAATGATAACAAATGTACATATTCAGCAGTTATGTACAGTGCAAACTTATTTTCATCAGGTAATTTGAAAGCCTCATTTATGCTTTTAGCGTATATAATATCCTTAGATAACACCCCCATCTCATGGCAGTTTGTAAAATAGTCACAAAATGTGATCTATTGATTCGTGTCATGATTTTCAAACCAATGTATTTCAGTGTAAATAACATTTTGAGCCTGCAGTACATATTTTTCAGGATAGGGATATCAAATATGTGTCTTCTCTGATACACACAGGGTCACTCTGATGTCTCTTCTTACCTGCTGGTGATGAATTGTGTTTATTTGAATCTACTGAATTTAAGTTGAACTAATCTTAGATGTGGATGGTGATTCAGAGCTCTGGACCTGAGTTTAACACGGTCCATGCAAAACACCACACTGCACAAAATAACCTTAAAACTGTCGCGAAAATTATGAAGATCAATTTGAATATTAGTTAAAATGTCAGCAGAGGAAATTATAGAACAAATGATTCATTTGTAACATGACAAATATAAAGGTTTTGCTTTAAAGGTAATATTCTCATCCCAGCGTAGTTAACTTGACAAAACTACTGCAGTGGTGTTCACAGCACACTGACAGAAAAATGGTGCATTGTGGGACCTTTTATGGAAGAAATGAAGTCACTGAACTGTTTGATGAGTGTGGAAAATGCTGTGACCTTCTCAGTCACCTGATCAAACACCAAGGGTCTGATTTACTAAAGGTTTGCGTGTGTAAAAACGTGTGCAAACTTGACTTCACCTGTAAAAACTGTGCAATCTGATCTACTAACGCAGCACACTGAGGTTTGCATCTTGACTTTGTCACTAATAATCTCCCATATGTGGGTTTTTCTGGTAATATTATTTTTTGTTCTAACTCAATATATTAGTTAACCTCTTCCACTAGAACCTGATCACATTTATAATCAATATATTAGTTAACCTCTTCCACTAGAACCTGATCACATTTATAATCAATATATTAGTTAACCTCTTCCACTAGAACCTGATCACATTTATAATCAATATATTAGTTAACCTCTTCCACTAGAACCTGATCACATTTATAATCAATATATTAGTTAACCTCTTCCACTAGAACCTGATCACATTTATAATCAATATATTAGTTAACCTCTTCCACTAGAACCTGATCACATTTATAATCAATATATTAGTTAACCTCTTCCACTAGAACCTGATCACATTTATAATCAATATATTAGTTAACCTCTTCACTAGAACCTGATCACATTTATAATCAATATATTAGTTAACCTCTTCCACTAGAACCTGATCACATTTATAATCAATATATTAGTTAACCTCTTCCACTAGAACCTGATCACATTTATAATCAATATATTAGTTAACCTCTTCCACTAGAACCTTTAATTCCATGTGAATCACATTTCTGCTCGTTAAAACTCTCCATTAAGACACAAAACCCTCATTTAAAACCTGCTGTCTGCTCCTGTTGCTCCTGTTTTCATTTAAACACTTATTCTTAGTAAATCACCTGCAAAACACACAATAACTAAACACGAATCTATTGCACTGTGCACGCTATTTACTAACTTTATTTGGGATCTTAGTAAATCAGGCTCTTAGTGTACAACTCTAACACATTGTGTATTTTGTATTTGCAGCTTTTTGTATTCGGGGCCCCACTGTACTGTCCTGTCAGTTATGTATTATTGTGACTATGCATTGTATTGTCATGTACATTAAAGTGAATATTACCTTATTAGACGGCCCTCCTGAAAACATTTCTTTGTGACAGATTGTGTTCATCTCACAAATAGAGTTTCACTGACTTGTAGAAACCATGAAGAACAACAAAACCTTTTGCATAGCAATTAGAAACTCTTTTTTGGATGGACCCCCACACTACAATGGTTGGAATAACATAAAAGAGGCAGAAGAAAGAACATTTTAGCCAAGTAAAATTCTCACTATTGAGTCTGTGACCAACTCTTTAAAAATCTCATATTGATCCATGATATTCTTAGAGGTTTTATGGTCTGTTAAATGTTCACAACTGTTGCCACATTTCAAAACACAGTGGAGAGAGTGTTTTCCATCTGTATTAAATTATGAAAACGTGTTACTTCAGATGGCTGAGCGCAGTCCTTGAAGCTTGAGTGTTAGTCCAGTTCGCTGTGGTGGTTTCAGTTATTCAGACAGTTGGGAGACAGAGCACAGAAAGTTGGATGTTACTCGGCACCAGGAGACTTTCACTATCTCTGGAAGACTGTCAGGAAGATTTCATGCATGCTGTTGAAATGTTGAAATAAAATGCAAATCAGGTGGCTTTCCCTCTGTAGTGGGGTCACGATGAATCCACACGAAATGATGGAAACAATGATTAACTGTTTCTGTTGCTTCTGCTGATCAAAGTCTGTCTGGAAATAGTTTTTCTGGAGTTCAGATGAGAACAAAAACATGATCTAGCAGGTCTGAACTACAGCTAATATTAATATACTTTTTGTTAATGTGATGATTCATATTTGTTCTAAATGAATCTATGAACTGATAAATGTCAAAAAGAAGCAAAAAGCTTGTTGTAGTCGTTGGTTGTTGCTGCAACAATTGGCTGAGGTCAGACATTTTTTGTCATGGCAACGCTGAAAAACTGAGTTGTAGTTGTTAAAATACTCATTAGTAATATAGACATAATGCTTCCTCAGTTACTGTTAATATCAAGTGATCTTGAATGTTGTTTTTGTTGAGTTTTCAGTAGAAATGAGTGTTAACAGCCAGTTCAACAGGAAGTGAGACCCAGGATCAAACCACCAACTCTGTCATTAAAGTCTGTGTAAAGTAAGAATAAATATGTGTTCTGAGTTTGACATACCACAGAAAAATGTGTTGTTAACCACCCTGCCAAATTTGAATGATTAAAAAAATCGCCAAATATATGAAATTAGGCTTCAAAGTTGTGTTAGTCTCTTTCTCTGCTCCCAAACGCTGTGGGCGTTCCCGCCGAGTCCGCTGAACCCCCTACCAAGTGTCACCTGTCAATCAAAGTCACCACCTCTACCAGAAACATGGACGCTACGTCTGAGAGCTTTCTGCTGCTAGCTCGGCTGCTAGCTCGGCGGCTAACTCGACGGCTAGCTCAGTTAACTGGCTAACTGTAGACTGTAGTAGTAGTAGTGTGCTGATGTATTTATACCTCTACAGCAGCAGGGGCGGGTTTATGCTAATCACTAAATCCTGAACACAGAAATGTTGAAACACAGTTTGTGAAGCCTAGCTCCACAATTCAAATCTAAATGGTTGAAATGCTTTTTACACCTTTTTTAAAAATACATTTATGACCTATTTAATCTTCTCTAAATAGTCTTTGATGAACGACGAGCTTTAAGACAAACCAACAAGAGTTTTAGCATTAGACTGTTATTTTACAATTTTGACTCTCAAGAGTTACGTGTGATTTTGAATATCACGCTGATAATATTTGGTACAAAATATAACCTTATTATTGTTGCTGGGTTACCATATTGTACCAAAATCTTACAGTTTTACTTGAAAGATCTTAAAAACGTCTTCCACCTCTGGATGTGGAACCAATTTACCAATCATTTTGTTTCATGAAGCCTTCGGAGGTTCAATCTGTGCATCTGTTTTCTAACAGTGTTGGCTGCTGCCTCGCTGTCACCAGGTCCGCCTCCTTCATAGTAAATACTATACGTCTCCACTTCTGCCAGGATAAAATGTATCATCACTTTCATCCTGCTGCTTACTGTGGAGTTAATACAAGATTTGGAAAACATGTTTCAGAGCTGCTGCTGTGTTTTCTGCCTGAATGTCAGCAGTCTGTTTATCCGTGCGACTGTTTTCTGGCTTCTCCTGCAGAGTGAACAACCACAACTATGTGAAGCATTCGAATAATTCTGCATTGGACATCTCAGTAATATCCAAGCAGAGAGCAAGTCCTTTACTGTCAGCTGTGCACATGAAACTCCACATAACATAAACTCACTAAAAACTCACTTAAAGAGACAGAGAAGGAGTTTGATCTTCTTATATCTAAACTACTATTACAGACTTTCTAATTACTTCTACCTTGTTACATTTAGCTCAGTTCAATGTGTTTTAACAGAAATACCTCATAATATTTCAAATAATATTAAACTTTACACCAACAGAGCTGCCTCTAACAATAATATTCATCTACCTGACGTATTATTTGTGTTGCGTAATTCCTTAAATGGACATTTGATCAAAACACGAAGTTTCTTTTTGAGTATTTGGGTTGAAGATTGTTGTTTAAGAGCCTCAACATATTTGAAATCACATCCACTTCTGTTTGATCTCATTAAACTAATCAGGAACTGACAGTTAACACATGACTTTAATAATCAAACTACATTATTCCTGTCATTGTAATTAGAAGAAATCCACAATTTTTAATGAAAATCTCAAACACGTGATCCTGTAAAAGAGAAATTTCAGCCAGGACAAAGACAGTCTACTTGGCAAAAGTGCTTAGAAAGTGATAAATTGAGGTTAATATGAAACATCTGTCATTTAATTTATTTTCTTCTGTTTGATTCAACTTTGTTAAAATGAGACAAACATGTATGTGTGAGGGAATTAAATGAAATAACACAAACAGAGCTGCAACAACTGATTGATTATATGTTGTCAACTATTAAATGAATCATCAACTATTTTTATCATCACCATATACCCAACGCATCATGGTAGATAATTCATTTGCTGATACACATCTGGATGAACATAATTGGGTATTTCTTTGTATTTTTTTACCTTTTTGATAAAAAAAACAGAAAAACACGATTTAATACTACTTGTAATGTGTTTTATGAAGACTCTGATGAAAGGCTGCATGCCAAAACTACTAATGAAGTTTTTCTAGAGATTTCACTTATTTAAAATCAAATTTAAAAAGAAAATTCTAGTTCCAGCTTCTTAAACATGAATATTTTCTGACTTCTTTTTTCCTCTCTGACAGTAAACTGAATATCTTTTGGTTTACAGACATCAAAGCTCTTAAAAGTCTTCAAATCGGAAAACAATTTCCACAATGACAACCAGCACACCTTGACTATAGAGACTGGGACCAGCTAGCATCTAGTGGCCGTTTGTGGTATTGCACTTTAAGATTCCTCCAGCCTCAAGCCACAGTAATATATCTGCTACTTCCTTCCCTCCTTCCTCCCTCCTACCTTCCTCCCTTCCTTCTTTCCTTCCTTGCTTCCTTCTTTCCTCCCTCCCTCCCTCCCTCCTTTCCTTCCTTCCTCCCTCCCTCCCTCCCTCCCTCCCTCCCTCCTTTCCTTACTCCCTCCTTTCCTTTCCTCTCCTCCCTCCCTCCCTCCCTCCTTTCCTTCCTTCCTCCCTCCTTTCTTTTCCTCCCCCCTCCTTTCCTTCCTTCCTCCCTCTCTCCTTTCCTCCCTCTCTCCTTTCCTTCCTTCCTTCCTGACCTTGACATCACATCTTTCTTCTTCCAGGCATCAACACGCTGCTTCATCTTCCAGTAAAACTTCACCGTAAATCGAAGCGTACATGTTCGTCCGTCCTCGTTGGAAACAGCGATAGGATCGTCCACGTGCTGCGCTCTCAGGCAGCTGCTCAGCAATGTGCCGGTTAGGCCTGAGTTAGGCAGAGCGTGACTTAATTGCAGCCAGATGGCGAGAATGAAAAGCAGAACAGTTTCCAGCAAGCAGCAGCTGATCCCCTTCAAAAATGAACATGTGAGGAAAGATATGGAAATATCATCTGTGAGCTTCACAACATGGTTTACTGATAGAAAGTAAAGGAAGGAGGGAAGGAAAGGAGGGAGGAGGAAGGAAGGAAAGGAGGGGGGAGGAAGGAAGGAAGGAAAGGAGGGAGGAAGGAGGGAAGGAAGGAAGGAGGGAGGAAGGAAGGAAAGGAGGGAAAGGAAGGAGGAAGGAGGGAAGGAAAGGAGGGGGGAAGGAAAGGAGGAAAGGAGAGGAGAGAGGAAGGAAGGAAGGGAGGAAGGAAGGGAGGGAGGAAAGAAGGATGGAAGGAAGGAAAGGAGAGTAAACCATGATTTTGGTCCCAGTGAGCAGGTTACAGTTTGTGACTCCAGTCTGTAAAAATCTGCTGAGTTGATTTTTCTCTTTTCTTTCATTCAACATTTGGAGGCCATGAATCAGATCCAGAGTCAGACCACACAGACTCTGAGACTCTGAGATATAACCAGACCAAGCTCTGCTCATCGTCTCAGCTCATTTATCTCTTTATTTGTCTTCCTGAGAGATGATTTTAAGATAAGAGGCTATTATCTATTATAGGCTATTATATTATATTCTGCATATTTCCAGGTTTATATTCGTATTTTAAGGCTGAAACACATTGCTGCCTATTAATTGATAATCTTGTGTTATTTACTTATATTGTGCACATTTCTCTACATGTATACAGAATATATATACAGAAGTTTGACCAAGTTTAATATCCGACATCATAACAGTCGATAAAATAAGAGAAAACCTCAGAAAGCAGAATGTGTCCCCTGTAACAAAGAGCCCTGATGTTTGATTTCTCTCTATCCTTTCCAAAATTATGCATTAACACGTTAATCGCAATTAGATTAATGCAATCCATAACGCGTTCATTTTTTTAATGGCATTTTAATGTGTCAAGCCTTTTTGTCCCTTCTACTCCCCCGTAGACGGCTCCTCTAGCTGTAGCGCTATGCTTTGAAGTGGCCTCCTGCAGTAAACCTACCGCGCTGATGGAAAGTAAGAGAGCTACTGGACTTTTGAACGGCTTGTTTAACTTTAAAACACTTCCAGACGCTTCAGTTGACAAGTCAAAAGTAAAATGCAACCTGTGTCAAACGGAGTTTAACTACCACCGGAGTACGTGGAGTTTGAGTTAGCACCTCCACGCTAAACACCCAGGTGCAGCCAAGCCAGCCTCAGCTCCACCAAAGGACCATTTTGGAGTGTGGGAGTCGCAGCAGAGCCGTGATTGATTCCCAGTTAAGACACTCTGGTAAGAAATGCTTTACATTATGGGCTTAAAACTGCCTTCAAATGTAAAATAACAGGATTTTAAACATGCAATTCAAAACGCCATTAATCGCAATTAACTATGGAAATACTGCGATTAATCTCGATTAAAAAAATTTAATCGTGTGACAGCCCTAGTTAGTAGTAATTAATTTTGGTCATATTTTAACTATTTTCCAGCTTTGCATATTATTGGAAATATATCAACTGAACATTTATTTGACCTTACACACAACACACACACACACACTCTCTCTCTCTCACACACACACACACAAACACACACACACACTCTCTCTCTCTCACACACACACACACACACACTCTCACACACACACTCTCACACACACACTCACACATATTCAGACACACACTCACCACACACACACACACACACACACACACACACACACATATTCAGACACACACTCACTCACACACACACACACACACACACACACACACACACTCATATACACATACACACACACACTCTCTCTCTCACACACACACTCACACACTCTCACACACACATACACACTCACTCACAGTCACACACACACTCTCACACACTCACACACACACTCACACACACACACTCACACACACACTCTCTCTCTCTCTCACACACACACACACACACACAAAGTTTAAAGAAGGTAAAAAGGCTAAAACAATAACCTGCGTCTGAGCGTTTCTCCTCCTGCAGCGTCTGAAGAAGATGGACGGAGGCCCAACCGCAGCGTGCTGCTTCCTGTCTCGACCTCGGGCTCCGCGGAGAGGAAGCGAGGGCATCCACCAGCTAATTAGCTTCTTCTTCTCGGTGGTTTTGTTCCTGGAAAGTCGATGTTTTGGTCTCCATGGCAACAGCAGGAAACAACAAGTGGTGCATGAAGCCTGATCTTTAAGGGTTGGAGAAGTCTGGGGAGGGTTTTTTTAAAGATTAATTAAACCTCCTGTTGTCCTCGAGTCAAGAAAGTCCTTATTTTCCATTTGAAGGCAGTTTTAAGCCCATAATGTAAAGCATTTCTTACCAGAGTGTCTTAACTGGGAATCAATCACGGCTCTGCTGCGACTCCCACACTCCAAAATGGTCCTTTGGTGGAGCTGAGGCTGGCTTGGCTGCACCTGGGTGTTTAGCGTGGAGGTGCTAACTCAAACTCCACGTACTCCGGTGGTAGTTAAACTCCGTTTGACACAGGTTGCATTTTACTTTTGACTTGTCAACTGAAGCGTCTGGAAGTGTTTTAAAGTTAAACAAGCCGTTCAAAAGTCCAGTAGCTCTCTTACTTTCCATCAGCGCGGTAGGTTTACTGCAGGAGGCCACTTCAAAGCGTGTGTGTGTGTGTATTATACATACACACACACATATACACACATATACACAGTGTATATGTGTGTGTGTGTGTGTTTGTGTGTTCACGCTGACAGCTGTGTGACACTGCAGGTCTGTTTTCTTTACATCAGACGGATCAGCTGGTGAGCAGCAGACTGAACTTCACACATGGACTCATAGTAGACTAGTAGACCCCCGACACCCCCGACACCCCCCCCCCAACACACACACACACACACACACACACACACACACACACACACACACCCCTGCAGCAGCGGGGGTGAAAGGCTACAGCCTCCGCAGCTGTCACAGATGGTCCCCAACTTCAACCCGTCATCATCATCATCACCCGGCAACCAGTTACAACTGAAGTCTTAAAACAGACCCAGCTACTTAACCTACTTTGGTCTTCCTCATTAACTCGTCATCGGTTGATCTTCATCATCATCAGAGGAGGAGGAGGAAGAGGAAGATGAGTTTTAAAGTGTTTGAAATCAGAAGAGTTGCAACAAAGCAGATTCCTCCTGCTGATGAAAACCATGTGATGTGACTGAAAGCTGGTCTCTGATTGTGTTTGTTGTTTTTTAAAGTCCTCAGAGAACCAGATTCATGTGGAGACCAGACCAGTTCACAGCATATAAAAAAATATACCTACTTTTATTTTGAAATTCTTTTTAAAAAACAGACTTCCTCCTCTTCCTTTATTAAAAAAAAAATCCAGAATATATGAACATTTAAATATTTCCTTCCTTCCTTCCTTCCTTCATCCCTTCCTTCCTCTTTTCCTCCATCCCTCCCTCCTTACTCCTTTCCTTCATTCCTTCCTCCTTTCCTCACTTCCTTCCTCCTTTCCT
This sequence comes from Scomber colias, assembly GCA_021039105.1. Taxonomy (NCBI): domain Eukaryota; kingdom Metazoa; phylum Chordata; class Actinopteri; order Scombriformes; family Scombridae; genus Scomber; species Scomber colias. The sequence continues at coordinate 50,976 of JAJDFG010000559.1, forward strand.
TCTTTCTCGTCCTTCCTTCCTCCTTTCCTTCTCTCCTTCCTTCCTTCCTTCTTCTTTTCCTCCAGACCTCCCTCCTTACTCCTTTCCTTCCTTCCTTCCTCCTTTCCTTCTTTCCCTCCTTCCTTCTTCATTCCTCCCTTCCTTCCTTCCTCCTCCCTTCCTTCCATCCTTCCTCCTTTCCGTCTCTCCCTCCTTACTCCTTTCCTTCCATCCTTCCTTCTCTCCTTCCTTACTTCTTTCCTTCCTTCCTTCCTTCCTTCCTTCCTCCTTTCCTTCTCTCCTTCCTTCCTTCCCCTTTTCCTTCATCCCTTCCTTCTCTCCTTCCTTCCTTCCTCTTTTCCTCCATCCCTCCCTCCTTACTCCTTTCCTTCCTTCCTCACTTCCTTCCTCCTTTCCTTCTTTCCCTCCTTCCTTCCTCATTCCTCCCTTCCTTCCTTCGTCCCTCCCTTCCTTCCTTCTTTCCTTCCTTCCTTCCTTCCTCCTCCCTTCCTTCCTTCCTTCCTTCCTCCCTTCCTTGACCTGAGGACAACAGGAGGGTTAAAAACACTCAGTATTTAGCAGAACATATGCTTTTATTTTGAAACATAATGTTAAACCTGTTAATAAACATAAAGTGTTGCTTTGCAGTGGATTTTATATTTATTCCACATTTATTTTCCTGTAATCTGATATTTTATTAAAGAAATAAAAGGTTACACCATGTGGACGCTGTGTTGCATCACATCATTGACCCAAATATTAGTCTGTATGTGTGGAGAGGAAATCAGAGCAGGACGGAGCTCATCTGCTGCCATCTGGTGGCCGGAAGCTGTAACTGCACCCTTAAAACATGTTTTAAATGAACTGAACTTTTATTGTTGTTTATTTTCTACATGATGTAACTCCAGATCAAATTTGTTATGTAATTTCTTAAAAAGGACGTTTTAATAAGAGTGAACTTTACATTTGTGGTACATTTAAAGTAGGCATGGGGCCGGTATGAGATTCTGACGGTGTGATAACCTTAGGTAAATATATATTTTTTTTCACGGTATTATGATTACAGCTATAAAATGTGATAGTATGAAATGTCTGTATTTAAAACCAAAAAAAAAGAGAAAAAAATTCCATTTAAGTCTTTTATTTTTAAACATATAGCTATAGAAAATGATGGAACATTAGTAAATATGTATTTAAAATAAATAATAATAAAAAAATAACTGAATAAAATAAAGGAATAAAAGATAATTAGTCCTTAGTGCAGTCCTTTAACTGAGGCTAAACCTGCAACTCAAGTCACGACATAAATTAATCATTTTTAGTGGAAAAAAAAACCACAAAATGCAAATAAATCACTTAACCTGTGGCTCAAGATCGGAACTTAAATAATTAAAACAGTAAAAACACGTCTAAGATAAACATAAATAAATAAATAAATGTAGGCAGGAGCTTAAAACGGAATCTCAACAGTTTTTGGAGACTTGCTCAAGATCATATTGGATGTATTGCCTCCTCGCGCTGCTACTGTCCGTTACCTTCTTCCTCC
>JAJDFG010000559.1:57500-126283 GCA_021039105.1 Scomber colias
ATACTGAACCTCATGTTGAACCTCATGTTGAACCACATACTGAACCTCATACTGAACCTCATGTTGAACCTCATGTTGAACCTCATGTTGAACCTCATACTGAACCTCATGTTGAACCTCATGTTGAACCTCATGTTGAACCTCATACTGAACCTCATGTTGAACCTCATGTTGAACCTCATGTTGAACCTCATGTTGAACCTCATACTGAACCTCATGTTGAACCTCATGTTGAACCACATACTGAACCTCATACTGAACCTCATGTTGAACCTCATGTTGAACCACATGTTGAACCACATGTTGAACCACATGTTGAACCTCAGGTTGAACCTCATGTTGAACCACATGTTGAACCACATGTTGAACCTCAGGTTGAACCACATGTTGAACCTCAGGTTGAACCTCAGGTTGAACCTCATGTTGAACCTCATGTTGAACCACATGTTGAACCACAGGAAGCTGCAGCAGACGAACCTCAAACCAGTTCGTATTAATAAACCCGACAGCTGCTCGACTGTAAACAGACAAACTAACACTTCCTCACATCTAAACCTGAGCTCGTCGGTCTGAGGCTGGAAACAAACACTGATCAGCTGTTCTCGGTGTTTAACCCCAGAATGAGGACGGAGTGACTAAAACATTTAGTTGACAGTTTACTCTCATAAAACATGCAACGCACTGTGATTAAAAAGTACAAGCTTGTTCTTCTGAGTAGGGCTGTCGCCAATCACTGCGGTACTAAGAGGCCCACCGCGGGGCATGTTGGACCACCGCCACCACCGCACGTCGTAGCAGTGAAAAAAATGAAGTGGACGTAGCTCAACTGTTTTGGACATAATTTACATTTAGCAGTGACAAACGCAATGACAAGCGTTAGGGATGGCACAGCCTGAGCAATGGGCCTCTGTCACTCCTTAGTGGGGGCGTTATCCCTAGAGGTAAGATCTTAAGCCCGAGCCTGAGTCCGAGCCGGGCCCAAAATGTCAATTATTATGGTCGGGTCGGGTCGGGCCGGGCCGGGATTCTCTCTCGCTAACTTTTTTTTAATAAATATATATTTATGTATTATGTATACTAAAACGATGTATGGATATTAAACTAAGGAATACTTGTTATAAAATAAATAATTTGGATAAAACAGAGAAGGCACTGTATGGTAATTCTCAAAAATACAATATAAAATTTTGTGTTTTTTCGGGCTCGGGCCTGCAAATCAAGTTAATTGATCGGGCTCGAGCCGGGTCGGGCTTTAATACCCGCGGGCCTGGGTCGGGTCGGGCTGGATTTTTTAGGCCCGATCTTACCTCTAGTTCTCCCAGAGCTGGCTGAAGAGAAGAGATCTGGAGCTCTAAACCCCGCAGCACGGGCTCATAATGGTAAAATGGCCTTCAGATATTATATACTATATTATGTTATATTATATTATATATTATAACACTGTAACAGCGAAGACAGGCTGACAGACCGTTATGCAAATATGTTTAAATAAATTATTGATGCAGTTGAACAAAAAGTTGCTGGCTTTCTGAGATGGTTAAAATATTTTTTCGTTTAGGAAAAAATACACTGAAACAAAACATATTTAAAAATGTAGCCTAGGCTCATTCATTAAAGAAAAACTAAGCAAGTGTAACCGGCCCAATTTCAGTTCAATAATTTAACGTTCGTCACTCGTCCATGCAGGACTGTCCAACGAGACGGGGCTCCAAACAGAGAATGGTGGATGTCCTTCCTTCCTTCCTCCCTTCCATCTGTCCTTCCTTCCTTCCTCCCTTTCTTCCATCTGTCCTTACACAATAAATGGTCGGATTGGGAGCCTATATATGAATAATGTCTCCTTGTTGCATTTAGTGTTGCTTGAAATGACGAAGGCTCAGCTAGTGTTGCCTTTTAAAGAATCGTTGCTTTCCTGGGATTCCCTGGAAAATCGGCTTCTTTTCCCGGGATCTAAAATGTCCAAGTGTACTCTGGTCCTCTTACCTTGGCTGTGGTGTAGTCGACGACCTTCTTCGTCGTGAGGTCACACTTGTTTCCTACTAACAGCTTGTTGACGTTCTCGCTGGCGTAGCGGTCGATCTCCTGTAGCCACTGTTTCACGTTGTTGAAAGACTCCTGATGGACGAGACATATTTTATCACCTACAGTCTATTTTAGTGGACTTATACTAATTATTACTTCATTTAAAAAAACATCAAATGAGAAGAAACATATTTGGAGTATTTCTACATTTCAATTTTAACACATTTTGTGAATATTGAGCAGAATATGACATAAAAACTACATTTCTTTTATAAATAAATGTTTAATTGTGTGTGTTTTCACTCCATATTTAGCTGCTTATACTTTTAAGATTAATACACAGAAACAAGGTATAAACTTTTTCTTCACAAACATCTAAACACCAAAGAAAAAAAAAACAAAACCATACCAATAACCAAGAATAAATTAGAAGAAAATAATAATAATTAAATAAAAAAAAAAATAAATAAAATTAAGTAAATAAATAAAAATAATAATAATAAAATAAAATACAAAAAATAAAAAATAAATAATAATAATAAAATAAAATACAAAAAAATAAAAATAATAATAATAAAATAAAATACAAAAAATAAAAAATAAATAATAATAATCAAATAAAATACAAAAAAAAAAATAATAATAATAATAATAATAATAATAATAAAAAATTAAGTAAATAAATAAATCAATTAAAAAAAAAGAAATACATTTTTAAAAAAAGAAAAAGTGGATAATGTAAAATATTGTTAATAGTGTTTAACTGACCTGATCTGTCACATCGTAAACCACTATGATGCCGTGAGCTCCTCTGTAGTAACTGGACGTGATGGTGCGGAACCGTTCCTGACCGGCTGTGTCCCACTGAGAGAAGGAAAGAAAAGAAAAGAAAAGAAAAGAAAAGTAAAGTAAAGTAAAGTCAGTCTGAACTAAAACTAAACACACTCGAGTCAAACGGTGAAATCTGTTTACGGCTTCGCTTACAATCTGAAGCTTTATGGTCTTTCCGTCCAGCTCGATGGTCCTGATCTTGAAGTCCACACCGATGGTACTGATATAGCTCTCTGTGTACGTGTCATCCTGGTAGACACACACACACACACACACACACACACACACACACCACACACACACACACACACACACACACAGGTTATGAACTGTCAAGGAGGAGATGTTACAGCTGGTTATGTAAAAAGAAAAAACTCACAGCAAACCGGAGGAGGAGACAAGACTTTCCAACACCAGAGTCACCGATCAGCAGCAGCTTGAATAAATAATCACTGAGGAAGAAAAACATTAAATATTAAAAAACACACATTGTTTTATTCTCAACACCTGAAAGACACAAAATCACATCAGCAGCAACAGACTGTGAAGAGCAACACGTCACAATGCTTCAGATAATAATAATAATCTTAATTTTAAAAAAGTGTAATTTGGGACGTTTGGTTGGTAAAACATTAAAGTTTGAAGATGACAACAGGTAGATAGACACTTTTCACCATTTTATACAATAAAACAATTAGTTTATTGACGTGAAAATCGATGACTACCAATTTTCTTGGACTTTTGGGGAAAATGTTTGACCATATTTTGATATTTTGACTCAAACCTAACGTGTAAAATACAGAAAAACTCAAATAATCACAAGTTGCAGCATAATTATACAATGAATGAACATGTGTAATTTGGGTTTTTTTGTTAGTGTGGCCTCTGAGAAACAGTGATCAGCATGTTTTTATAATTACAAGTCAAATGTTGGTTGTTTGAAGACTGAAGATGTCAAACTTTCTGGTATTTTACACTAATTTATGTTATTTTACGAAGTAATTAAATCATTAAATTATCATCAATCATCAATTAAAAGAACAACCACCAATAGATTTACCAACACTGACAGTAGAGGATAGTTGAAGCCTTAAATTGAGTATTTTTAGGGGGTTAGTTGGAGTAAAAAAGCAGTTTGAGGACGTTACTTTGAGCTCTGTTAAAGTGTTTTTTTTTTTTGGTAATTGATTATTGATGATTTAAAGTCATTGCTTTGGGTCTAAATTATCTGATTCCAGCTTCTTAAATGTGGATAACTTCTAGTTTATTTAAGTCCTCTGTGACAGTAAACTAAATATATTTTAATGTGAACATTTGTGTTGGTTGTTTGAAGTTTGAATATGTCAACTTTTCTGACAGTAGAGGTTAGTTGAAGCCTTAAACTGAGTGTTTTTTTGGGGGGTTTAAACTGTTTTAATTTGAGTAAAAAAGCAGTTTGAGGATGTCACCTTGGGTTTTATTAAACTATAATAATCATTCTTTAACCATTAACTCACATGTTATAGAGTTATAGCCAATAATCCCTTGAATTGACCCATAATTATAAAATAACTCTGAGGGTGACGTCACTGAACTAAACTCCACATCACGAGAAAAAATGTAGTAACTTCCTGTTTGGATAAAATGCACCTAAAATCCTGTTTAAAATGTAAAAATCATCCGTTAACACGTTATAACCACGTTAACAGAGCAGAATGCATCCTTAAAGAGAATAAACTCTCACTATTATATATAATTAAGCTCAAAAACAACAACAAAAAAATCCCCCTTTAAAGAGTGTTAGCCTCCTAGCTGCTAACGCTACTTCCATTAAAGTCAATATAAGTCAAATTTAACACAACGCAGACAAAATGTAGATAATTAACCGGTTAAATAGGGGTTATATTAAACATAATATGCCACCAAACACGAGCAACAAGATAAATAACAACGTTGTCAGTCGGCAGTGCGTATACAAGTATAGCTAGCTTAGCTTAGCATACGGAGACAAAGCAGTTCATTCTGAATGGGGCGTTAGCCTAGCATAGCCTAGCTTAGCTTAGCTGCGGCTAAAGCTGACAGCTCATCACCGCTGAGAGAAGAAAACACTTACTATTCGGGATTCATCGTTGACTACGGGTAATAAACGCTGGGTACAGTGGATGCAGCGGGGTTTGGTCGCAGGTTAAGCTTCGTAGTGAAGAAAAGACACCGTTTTTTTCTTGCTTTTTTCTTGTTTTTTTGTGTTTTTTGGTGTGTTTGTTAGGAGAAACTGGCTAAACTGGTTGTCGCAGCCAGAACAGCATAATCGAATCAAATATGGCCGTCAGAGCGCTACCTACCCGGAAATACCAGAGGCAAGGGATCATGGGTAGTGTAGTCTTCTAAAAGCACAGGGTGATTACAGAGTTGAGAGAGGGAGGGTTAAACCCATCTTCATTCAAGGAAGGAAGGAAGGAAGAAAAGAAAGAAAGAAAGGACAGATGGAAGGAAGGCAGATTTTTTTTTTAAGAAAAGGACAAATGGAAAGATTGAAGGAAGGAAGAGAAAACATGAAAGAAAGATAGAAGGTAGGAAGAAAGGACAGGTGGAAGGAAGGAAGGTAGAAAGAGCGAAAGAAAGGGTGGATGGAAGGAAGGAAGGAAGGAAGGAAAGAAGGAAGGAAGAGAAGAAAGGGAGGAAAGGACAGATGGAAGGAAAGGAAGTAAGAGCGAAAGGTGGAAGGAGGGGAAGGAAGGATCCTCCACGGACGCAACACTCTTCCAGTGACTCTCTGACCAATCAGTGGCCGGCAGTCTGTTGATGTCACATTTTAGTATCGGCTCGGCTCGCTTTGAACCGCGGCAGAGCAGATACTAAAAAAGTATCAGGTACTATCCAGGCGGGGAGTTCCTGTCCTCTGAAAAGAAGCCAATGCGGAAGTAACTTAGAGCTGCATTCTATCAAAAGGCCACCAGGGGGCGACCGTCTCCATACAAGTTAATGGAGAATTCACCAACTTCTGACTTGGTTTCTAACCTCAGTAAACGTTTTCAAAATGTGTTTATGGTCTCAATCGCTAGTTTAAAGCCTTCTTCAATGCCGTATGATGTTCATTTGGGACATTTTGGCCTCTCTGATTTTATATTTGACGATAAAGCAGGCTACGTGGCTACGTTGTGATTGACAGGTCGATTGACCAATGTCCTCGAGATCCAGCCCTCGCAACCAATCGCAGCCTCCCCGCTCCGCCGTCCATACGTCCGTCCATGACTCCGCCTCATGCCCATATAAGTAGAATCCGTGTTTTTATTTTTCCCAGCATGCACCTGAAATGTTCAAGATGGCGCTGCCTAGATTCGATACTATTGGCTTCCGAGCAGCAGTCCACAAACCAATGGGTGACGTCACGGATGTTACGTCCATTTCTTATATACAGTCTATGGTACTATCCCTGATGGATACGCAAGAAAAACCAGAGTCGAGTCGAGTCAAGTTGAGCTAGAACTGTATAGTGGAAAAGCCTCATTAGTTTTCCTAATGAATTGGCTGACCTGTATGTATGTGTGTGTGTGTGTGTGTGTTTGTCTTTGCTACGTGGTGGGGACCGCAGTTGGACAGCACACTCACAGGGTGGGGACCGAAATGTTTTCCCCACCAAGACGAACATTGAATCAATTGAAGAGAAGGTCAGAGGTTGCCCCACAAAGGTAGAGGAGGAAGAGGAGGAGAGGAGAGGACGAGGAGGAGGAGGAAGAGGAGGAAGAGGAGAAAGAGAGGAGAGGACGGAAGTATGTGCTTATTGAAAACACATATTTAAAATGTATTAATATGTGTTTTTAATATGCATGTGTTACCTTTATTTTGGGCGGTTTTATTCTTTTATTATTTTTTATTATCTTTTATTATCACTATTATTTATTCTACTGTCCACTTATATTAATTGTAATTGACTGAACCCATGCCATATCATGCTACGCCCTGCTATGTATTTAATGTTGTGTGAATGGTTGTATGTCTATACGGACTGTAGAAACTGAATTGCCCTTCGGGGATTAATGAAGCTTTCTGTATCTGCATCTGTAAGAGTTACTGATTAGTCATGATGAGCAAAATCTTAAATATTATACAGTCACATGATCCATTGGTAACATAAAAGAATAACTAATGAAGTGCACATAAAACAAATGACGGACATCAAACATTTTCCTGTTAGGTTTTATTTCTTTTTATTAATCATATAAAATAAAACATTATTGACTAAAAACAGATTACAAATCAATCCAGAATCATTTTGATAAAGAAAAACAGGCGGTTACTCTGTTTGATTGACAGGACAGATGATCAGAGGAGCGGCGTTTTTACCACCATTATTATTACAAGGACTGAAGAATGGGTAGAGTTTCTCAGTGAAGGAGCAGCCAGTAAAGGAGTAGATAAGAGCTGCAGCATCTACGTGATAAAAGGAGACCAGACCCTCCTCATAATCCACAAACACCCCCACCTTCTGAGGACGAGACTTCAGAGAGAGACGGACTGGAGGGTTATTACAAGCTTTGTACTCATTTCCATTTCTCAAACATATAGTCCAGCAACCATACCGAGGTCTCGCTGTGATTTTTCCCTTCCTGTTGATTGACTCTCTGGCCACTCCTAAATCGCAGTCAGTCTTCTCTTTAACCTGAACCTCAAAGTAAAATCTGCCTGAAGACAAACTTTGCTTTCCTAACACACTAACACAATCAGAAAATCTCTCTGGGTTGTCTGGGAGATTCTTCTCCACATCACCACAGTTTACTTGTTTCCTATCATCAGACAGGATGAGCCAGGGATTTGCTGTATCAGGATCAAGAGTCACATCCACTGCATACTGCTGGACCCTCTTCAGCTCAGCCTCAAACAGCTTCTTCATCTGTTTACTGAGTGTCTCCTCCAGCTGAGCCACAGCTTTCACCACAGTCCCCTCATATGATGATGGACGGACGCTGACCTCCGTCCAGTCTTTGGTGGGTGGAGCAGCTTTCAGGGACGGGAAGTTTTGGAGGAGGTGGAGGTGGTCTTCAGAGTGTGAGAGCTTCTCCACCTCAGAGCTTCTCTTCTTCAGCTCAGAGATTTCCTGTTCCAGCTCTTTGATGAAGTCTTCAGCCTGTTTCTCTGTTGTTCTTTGCTTCTCTTCAATCGTCTCAATGAGCTCATTCAGACTTCTCTCAACAGACTCCTTCAGAGCGATGAAGACCTGAACACCTTCTGCTTTCAATCTGTCTGCAGCTTCCTCACTGAGGTCAACTGAGTGTTTGATCTCTTGAATCTTCAGTCGTCTCTTCTGAATCATCTCCTGAATTTCAGCCTCTGTCTTCCCCAGCTCTGCCTTCTTTCCTTCATATTCTTCTTTCAGAGGAACAAACTCATGTGTCTTGTGGTCTAAAACAGAGCAGAGCATGCAGACACATGTCTGGTCGGTCTTACAGAACAGCTCCAGAGGTTTATCGTGCTTCATACACATCCTGTCTTCCAGGTTCTTCACAGGGTCCATCAGCTGATGTCTTTTCATACCTAAAGCTGTCAGATGAGGCTCCAGGTGAGTCTCACAGTAGGAGGTCAGACACACCAGACAGGACTTCAGGGCCTTCAGTTTGGTTCCAGTACAGACGTCACAGGGAACTTCTCCTGGTTTGGCAGCTTGTTGCTCTGAGCTGCTGCTGGCTTTCTGTTGAGCTTCCTGTCTGAACTGAGAAACCATCTCAGAGATGAAAGTGTTGACTTCCAGCTCAGGTTTTGTGTAGAAAACCTTTTTACACAGTGGACACAGGTACTGGTCATTACTGTTCCAGTGTTCATTGATGCAGTTTTTGCAGAAGTTGTGTCCACATGGTGTGCTGACTGGATCAGTGAACACATCCAGACAGATGGAGCACAGAAACTGATCTTCAGATCTCAGACAGCTGGCAGCAGACATATCTACACATGTAGAGTGAAAGGAAAGAAATACATTTAATTCATTTTCTTTAAAAAAAAAAGTATGTTTACTGTTATTACTATTAAGTGTAGCATATGTAGCATATATCTAATTCTAACTGGAAGACAGTTAGATAGAGCTGAAGTGCCAGTAAAGCAAAAGCTGGGTCAAACTTTGAGCTTAATCAGGACTCTAGGAGACCGTGCCGGTCCTGGCCTCCCTGGAGCCCGAAGCAAAGGGAGCCCTGACCCATGAGCCAGCTGCCATGTAAACCATTTATTTAATTTGCCACACAATCACACCTGATATTTAACCAATAGTCATTGCTGCATATATATATACATATATCTTCCTTTAGTCCAAAGTTGTGACTAACTTAAATTAACCTCCACTGAGAATAGATCATTGTCTTATTTTAAAATTATGTGCAACTTATTTTTCTGTACTTATCAAATAAACCTATTCTCTGGAGCACAGATGTTGCTTGATGCAGCCTGAGTTTTACTTCTATTCAGGGTGCAAGCGTGCACAAATGCAACTTTCTTTCCAAGCTGCAATTCAGGACCAAACACAGTTACTTGTTCCCGTTCATCAAATAAATACAGTATATCCTAAAGCAGTTTTGGCCATTTTTTGCTCTCCTCACATTTTTACTCACTGTGCGTTCATTTTATGTGTGTCATGCAACTCTAGCAAACAGTGCAAAGTAGGAAGAACCCAAGATGTCTTATTGTGCAGTATAACACTGTTGTAATAAATCATAAAAAACAGAAGCTGAATTTCTTGTATAAATTATTTTTTTTAAAAACACACCAGGAATCTCTACTTTGTTACAATGCAATACAAACTATTTAGATTTTCCCTCTCTTCACCAATCTTTTCTTCAATTCTCTTTTTATTTTTTTATACTATTACAGCAAATGTGGAGAAATTGTTCAGTTTCCAACATCAATGGGACATAAAAAGTGGGCATATGTGTATCTGTGGATGAATAAGTGGCAACTCAGCCTACTTGGACAGGGATTGAAAACACAAATACCTGCTTGTTGTTCCCGCAATTCACTCTTGTGGTGTTTTCTTTTCCTTTTTTCGTGGCCTGAGGGATAGCTGCGCTTCATCTTGCCTACTGTTATCAGTAAATATGAGCACACTTTGTAACTCAGGTGCGGACTTGGCGATGGGCGGGGCCTTTTTGGATGTACGGGGTCCTACGCAGCCTGCGTAGTCTGGGTATAGGCAGGACCGGCTCTACTGGAACAGCTTGCAGGACAAACCCATCAGACCTAAGAGGCCTATTTAGAAAGAAAGGGGTCATCAGTTCACCAACACACTCTGGCATATGGCCATGTAAAACTGTGTAGAACAAGAGTAAATTTATAAAATGGATTCTAAAAGAAATAATGAACAGTTTGATTGTGGTGATGTGAGAAAAGGTCTTCATCAGAAGTCTGGCTGCTGAGTTCTGCACAGTCTGAAGCTGATCTACAGCTCAGGCACTGAGGCAGCTAAATTAAGTGTTACGATAGTCCAGGCATGAAGAAATAAAATCATGAATCATTTTCTCTGTATTGCTAAAAGATAATTTTGGTCTGATGCAATGCCCTTAAAGCGATGGTTCAGCGTAATTTCGACCTAGGGTCATATGCACCATGACGTCTATCTAAACACCGCCTCAGCCCTTTTTTTAAAATTTGGTCGCAAATTAGTGGAGTTAGTGGAAAACATTAAATATGATCAGTTGTACTCACCAGTGTTTGGCAGAGACTCTGCTGTGTTGTTGAGAAAGACTTGATGAACTCAGTTTAATTTATATTTGGACAGAAGTGGAGAGACTCGACTGCAGCTCTGCTGTCCTCTGATTAATGTTAAGTTTCATTTCTTGAGAGTGACGTTGAAGCTGTCTGTCTTATATTCCAGTGCTCTTCCTTCCTGTCATTAACTGGTTTATTGTGAAATATCATGGAGCAAAGGTTGTTCTGTATCTCAGAAAGGAGGAGTCAGACATGTGAAATGGTGTTGCTTAGCTTTATTAGGCTATGAGCGTTGAAAGTTTGAGGTTTCTCACAAAGTGATCAAAAAACCCAAACAGACCCTGATTTAGATTTAAAGTCAAAGTCTTGTACAGCAAAGGAATGAACTGTGCAAATGTTACTGCTGAGATCCTTTAATAAATAAAAAAGTATTTTCTCTGTTCTTTGAACCAAATGAAAAATCAGATAATATAGTTTCCCATCACTAAAATCTCAGGTCTCTCAGTCTCTCAGATTGTTAATGAGCAGACTAAGAGCAGGAGCGCTGAGTGATTGTTCACCTTGTGGCACCAATTGTCAGGCTGGAGGAGTGACACACAGGAGTGGAGCGGCTGATAAAGTGGAAAGTAAATCTGAGGACGATGTGAAGTTTGCAAGTGTGGAGCATTTCAGACTCTATTCACTCTGTGAACAGGTGGGAGAATAGAACATTATTGTAACAAGATCATTTTTCGGGAAACTGTTAAAGTTTAAGGAAATGGTGTCTCTTAGTAATAATGTCTCCTTGGTGAACATGAGTGTTTATCCTGTACATGACAGACAGTGTGTTCACTCTCATGTATCAGCAGTGTTTGGTGTTTGGCAGCAGGACAGTAACTTTGGGCTCATTGTTCCTTTGTGTTGTGCTCCATCTAGTGGTCGTTCTGTGTCATAAACAGTCAGCAGCTCACAGAGAAGCTTTTCCTTATTTTATAATCACATACTTACATATTTCTTTAAATAATAATCTGTTTTACCAGTTTTCAAACAAACAGGCCAAAGTGGAGAGTAACTAAACAGACAAAATAATAAGAAAAAACATTTATACATATATTCTATGAATCTTCTGTAGTGCTGCAACTAATGATTATTTACACACAACAATCTTCAGAACAATACACATGGACAACAAAGCAAAACAGAGATATGAAAAAACAATTGTATTTTAAACAAAAGAGAAGTAGTGCAAAGGTATGTGAGAGTATAAAAAGTGCCAAAATAAGTATTGAATGGGTAATGTAATAAGTTCCTTTAAATACTGTACATATAGTGAGTGGTTGTTCTGTCACTTCTGTCTCTCATGGCTTTAAGTTGTTAGCTGCTGTGTAGATAGATAGATAGATAGATAGATAGAATTCATATGTCCAATATCTCAAACACAAATAAACACAAATACATAAGTAAATAAGAACAAATAATATATACAAAAAACCCTAAAAGTTGGATTACAAAAATCAATCCAGAATCATTTTTATAAAGTAAAAAAGGTAATTATTCAGTTTGATTGACAGGACAGATGATCAGAGGAGCAAAGTTTTTACCATCATCATTAAAACAAGGACAGAAGTATGGGTAGAGTTTCTCAGTGAAGGAGCAGTCAGTAAAGGAGTAGATAAGAGCTGCAGCATCTACGTCATAAAAGGAGACCAGACCTTCCTCATAATCCACAAACACCCCCACCTTCTGAGGCTGAGACTCCAGAGAGAGACAGACGGGAGGGTTATTATTGGCACTGTACTCATTTCCAATTCTCAACCATATAGTCCAATAACCATCCTCAGGACTCAGTGGGATGTTTTCTTTCCTGTCAATGGACTCTCTGGCCACTCCTAAATCCCACTCAGTCTTCCCTTTAACCTGAACCTCAAAGTAAAATCTGCCTGAAGACAAACTCTGCTTTCCTAACACACAAATACAATCAGAAAACCTCTCTGGGTTGTCTGGGAGATTCTTCTCCACATCACCACAGTTTACTTGTTTCCCATCATCAGACAGGATGAGCCAGGGATTTGCTGTATCAGGATCAAGAGTCACATCCACTGCATACTGCTGGACTCTCTTCAGCTCAGCCTCAATCAGTTTCTTCATCTGTTTACTGAGCGTCTCCTCCAGCTGAGCCACAGCTTTCACCACAGTCCCCTCATATGATGATGGACGGACGCTGACCTCTGTCCAGTCTTTGGTGGGTGGAGCAGCTTTCAGGGACGGGAAGTTTTGGAGGAGGTGGAGGTGGTCTTCAGAGTGTGAGAACTTCTCCACCTCAGAGCTTCTCTTCTTCAGCTCAGAAATTTCCTGTTCCAGCTCTTTGATGAAGTCTTCAGCCTGTTTCTCTGTTGTTCTTTGCTTCTCTTCAATCGTCTCAATGAGCTCATTCAGGCTTCTCTCAACAGACTCCTTCAGAGCGGTGAAGACCTGAACACCTTCTGCTTTCTCTCTGTCTGCAGCTTCCTTACTGAGGTCAACTGAGTGTTTGATCTCTTCAATCTTCAGTCGTCTCTTTTGGACCATCTCCTGAATTTCAGCCTCTGTCTTCCCCAGCTCTGCCTTCTTTCCTTCATATTCTTCTTTTAGAGGAACAACATCATGTGTCTTGTGGTCTAAAACAGAGCAGAGGACACAGACACATGTCTGGTCGGTCTTACAGAACAGCTCCAGAGGTTTATCGTGCTTCATACACATCCTGTCTTCCAGGTTCTCCACAGGGTCCATCAGCTGATGTCTTTTCAGGCTTAAAGCTGTCAGATGAGGCACCAGGTGAGTCTCACAGTAGGAGGTCAGACACACCAGACAGGACTTCAGGGCCTTCAATTTGGTTCCAGTACAGACATCACAGGGAACTTCTCCTGGTTTGGCAGCCTGTTGCTCTGAGCTGCTGCTGCTGGCTTTCTGTTGAGCTTCCTGTTTGAACTGAGAAACCATCTCAGAGAGCAATGTGTTGACAAGAAGCTCAGGTCTTGTGTAGAAAACCTTTTTACACAGTGGACACAGGTACTGGTCATTACTGTTCCAGTGTTGATTGATGCAGTTTTTGCAGAAGTTGTGTCCACATGGTGTGCTGACTGGATCAGTGAACACATCCAGACAGATGGAGCACAGAAACTGATCTTCAGATAGCAGACAGCTGGCAGCAGACATATCTACACACAGTGTGAAAGAAAAGAAACACATTTAATTTATTTAGTTTAAAAAGAATTATGTATGTTTACTGTGTTATTAAGTGTAGAATACAAGCACACAACTAACAGTTTAAAACAAATCAACCAAAAAGGTAAAACAGGTGAAAACTAGTAAGATCAATTTAAATTCAATACAATAGTGTTTTAGGCCAAAATAAAGCACACAAAAAGGCCAAAGGGAAGTTCTTAAAATTGTGTCTTGGGCAGGATTTAAAAGCATAAATAGTGTCAACACATCAAATTCTAACTGGACGACAGTTAGATAAAGCTGAAAGCTGGGTCAACCTTTGATCCTAATCTGGACTCTGGAGCAGCTCGCAGGCCGAACCCATCAGATCTAAGAGGCCTTTTTAGAAAGAAAGGGGTCATCAGTTCATCACATACTCGGGCATATGGCCATGTAAAACTTTGTAGAACAAGAGTAAGTTTATAAAATGGATTCTAAAAGAAATAATAAACAGTTTAATTGTGGTGATGTGAGAAGAGGTCTTCATCAGAAGTCTGGCTGCAGAGTTCTGCACAGTCTGAAGCTGATCTACAGCTCAGGCACTGAGGCAGCTAAACAAAGTGTTACAATAGTCCAGGCATGAAGAAATAAAAGCATGAATCATTTTGTCTGTATTTCTAAAAGATAACATTGGTCTGATCTTGGAAACGTTCCTGAGTTGGTACAACATTTTACCAATTTCTTAGCTTTTTGTTCAAAGTTTAAGGGTGGGGACACCAAACTGTGATCAAACTGTCTCCATTTAAACAGTGCTGGTAGTGTTTATCCACAGGACATGGTCAATTTAAAGGTGATGTTTACTTTGATGACATATTTTGTGTGTGCTGGATGGCACAAACTTTTCATCTGCAGCTCATTGTGGCTGTTTCTGATTGTACTATTCCTCTTTGAAATATTTAAAACTGATATACTGATAAAATAACACAGAATATGTCCATATCTTGTTGTGTACATCAGTTGATATTAAATTGTTATTGAAGAATCTCACTGTTAACAAAGTTATGATAACCTGACAAAAACATTTTATTTCCTCAGGTTGTTTCGCAATAAAAGCTGATGCTTCCTGGTGGAAAGCTTTTAATGTGAAACATTATTAGGAAAGTTAGTGTGAAAATTAAACTTCAAACTACAGAGATTCAGTTACAAGTTACAAAAGCAATGAGAACTGACACAGAGATACAAAGTGATAGTATGAAATGAAAAGAGATGAACTTCCTGTCTCCTGTGTTAAAGCTGGTTGTTGAAACATTAAATATGATCAGTTGTACTCACCAGTTTTTGGCCGAGACTCTGCTGTGTTGTTGAGAAAGACTTGATGAACTCAGTTTAATTTATATTTGGACAGAAGTGGAGAGACTCGACTGCAGCTCTGCTGTCCTCTGATTAATGTTAAGTTTCATTTCTGGAGAGTGACGCTGCAGCTCTCTCCCTTTCCAGTGTGGCTCCTCCTCTTACTGCAGCTCTGTTAGAGATTTTATTTGCTCCCTCTGATTTACAGCATTATTGTGAAATACCATGGAGCAAAAGTTGTTCTGTATCTCAGACAGGAGAAGTCAGACATGTGAAATGGCGTTGCTTAGCTTAATTAGGCTATGAGCGTTGAAAGTTTGAGGTTTCTCACAAAGTGATCAAAAAACCCAAACACACCCTGATTTAGATTTAAAGTCAAAGTCTTGTACAGTCAAGGAATGAACTGTGCAAATTTTACTGCTGAGGTCCTTTAACCACTTAATACACGCCCCTGTGTTTTATGCTGTTAGCCTAAATGACATGCCCAAGTTGTGAGCAGCACAGATCCCACATAGTTTGAGACTCAGAGATGTGTCTGGTATCATTGGAAAGGAAACACTCTCAGGATTCTTGTAAAGGTGTCTGTGACTTACTGACAAAGAGTGGCAGAGGTTACAATGATGGGGTTGTTTACTCGCCCATAGGTTTGCCTTTACAATGACATGTGTACAGACATTCAGGGACCTCTCAGCAGGATATAGACACAATGAGGCCACAGCCACAGGTCTTGGCTTCATGCAGTCCAAATTTGGAGTCAAAAGACCAAAAGATTAATTTTCAGAGTTATTTTTCAACAGGTATGTCCATGCGTTTTCCTCAGGTCATTTTTGGAGTCTCCAAATGGACACTTGGTTACCAAAGCTGTATAACCACAATCAAACACCTATAACTTCACAACCCCTTTGCCTACAATCAAAATCTTGGTCTCTAATGAAAGCTCAGACTATTGGCTAAAAGGTTATCAATATTATATTCATTTCACCGAATATTTCCATAGGCTGGAACAGCAGTCAATCAAAGCCATGTCGTCATTGTTGTCGGTCACATGTCCTCATTGGCTTTGGAGACATGTACTGCCTAATCCTAAACACTGATTGGCTTGTGTTTGGTGTCGTCAGAAGCAGGAGAGGCTCACGGTCGTAAACATCTAGTCACGTGTACTCTGAGATGGACGTGCAGGTCAGGAAATGACGTAAACGGACCGTATATGGTTTGTTATTTGTGTTATTACGTTACGTGTTGGACTAAATACATGTTGACATATTAAGGAAAGTATTTCGGTTTTATGGAAACGGATTTCATATTTCACAAGAATGGATATTTGGCGAGCTGTACAGAAAGTCCTGAGTCATAAGATGGTCGTTGTGGATAAAGGGAAGACTTTGAAGGTATGTAGCATTATAGCTTTTCTTACTTAGCTCAGGGGCTAGCCGAGCTAATCGCTAATACTATTACGGCTGTGAGCAACCATATAATTCGTGAGTGGTCTTGAATGAATCAGGAGAATCTAAGCTTTCTAACGATGTACGGCATGAGTATATATGTTTAAGGGTTGGTGTTTAAAACATTCAGTAGAACGTGTGGCCACCTCCTAACATTCGTCCCGTCCCGTAGACGGAACAGCGTGCGTTAAGAGGTTAATCAATAATAACTTATTTTCTCTGTTCTTTGAACCAAATGAAAAATCAGATAATATAGTTTCCCATCACTAAAAGCTCAGGTCTCTCAGTCTCTCAGATTGTTAATGAGCAGACTAAGATCAGGAGCGCTGAGTGATTGTTCACCTTGTGGCACCGATTGTCAGGCTGGAGGAGTGACACACAGGAGTAGAGTGGCTGATAAAGTGGAAAGTAAATCTGAGGACGATGTGAAGTTTGCAAGTGTGGAGCGTTTCAGACTCTATTCACTCTGCGAACAGGTGGGAGAATAGAACATTATTGTCACAAGATCATTTTTCGGGAAACTGTTAAAGTTTAAGGAAATGGTGTCTCTTAGTAATAATGTCTCCTTGGTGAACATGAGTGTTTATCCTGTACATGACAGACAGTGTGTTCACGCTCATGTATCAGCATGTGTTTGGTGTTTGGCAGCAGGACAGTAACTTTGGGCTCATTGTTCCTTTGTGTTGTGCTCCATCTAGTGGTCGTTCTGTGTCATAAACAGTCAGCAGCTCACAGAGAAGCTTTTCCTTATTTTATAATCACATATTTACATATTTCTTTAAATAATAATCTGTTTTACCAGTTTTCAAACAAACAGGCCAAAGTGGAGAGCAACTAAACAGACAAAACAAGAAGTATGTGCTTATTAAAAACACATATTTAAAATGTATTAATATGTGTTTTTAATAAGCATGTGTTACCTTTATTCTGGGCAGTTTTATTCTTTTATTCTTTTTTATTATCTTTTATTATCACTATTATTTATTCTACTATCCACTTATATTAATTGTAATTGACTGAACCCATGCCATATCATGCTACCCCTGCTATGTATTTAATGTTGTGTGAATGGTTGTATGTGTTTACGGACTGTATCTGTATCTGTAAGAGTTACTGATTAGTCATGATGAGCAAACTCTTTAATATTATACAGTCACATGATCCATTGGTAACATAAAAGAATAACTAAGATGAAACAAGATGGCGCCGTTGTGTGTGGCTGGCCGTCTACCTCTGCTACCTTTTCTGTATATTGTCCTGTTTTTATTGTTTTTATCTCACAAAGTGTCATCACTACTGATGTATGATCGCCTGAGTCTCTTAAAAATCCGTGATTCTGTTGACATACTACCCATCCAGGACTTTAATGATCAGACAAAGCCACCGCCACCTGTTCTGGCGTTTGTACCCTCTCACTTATTGTGCTTACCTGCTCGGCTGCCTCGTAACAGCCGTCGCAGAAGACGAGGAAAGAGAGGTGGAGTAATATGTCGACTGAAAGCCCAACTGGCTTCGTCCTCCACTTACAATGCTCGTCATCCGCTGTTTGGTCTCTCCAGTGTTTGCGCCAACTACGACATCCGAGGCTCCGTGGATTACTCCTACCGGTGGCTGCTGCCGACTGCACCGGAGGCCGGGTATCCACCTCCCTGCCGCCGACCGGTGAGGATCCGCAGATGGGGCCGCGCGCTGGAGAATCTCCGTCCGGTTAACCGGGCCTCCCAACAGACGGATCGGTGTTTAGTTCGCATGGCTCTGATCAACACCAGATCTGTTGCAAATAAGACTTTTATCCTAAACGACTTTTTTACTTCGTACAACTTGGATTTCCTCCTGTTGACTGAAACCTGGCTGAAACCAGGTGAAAACAGCGCGTTCTCTGAGCTCCTCCCACCCAGCTGTTCTTTCTTCAGCTCCCCGCGAGTGTCGGGGCGAGGGGGGGGACTTGCTGCTGTGTTCAATGACAATTTTAAATGTCGGCTTCTTCCCACAGGTACATACTCCTCGTTTGAACTGCAATTGTTTGCAGTGGAGTTTGCAAGTCCTGTGTTGTGTGCTGTTGTCTATCGCCCTCCGAAATATAATAAGGACTTTATTCATGAGTTCTCTGAGTTTCTGGCTGATATTCTCCCAAAATATGACAAGCTCCTGATCTGTGGGGATTTTAATGTTCATGTTTGCTGCCCATCTGACAAATTTGCTACTGACTTCAAAAGCCTGTTGGCAACTTTTAATCTGATTCAATCTGTGGATAAACCAACACACCATCTTGGGCACACATTGGACCTTATTATTTCGTTCGGGCTCTCAGTTTCCCTTAAAGAGATTTCTGAGACTGTCATCTCAGATCATCTCCCTATCATTTTTGAAGTGATAGCCCCCCAACCAGTTAGCAAGCCCCTTGCTCCATCCCGTCAGCGGCGTATCATCACTCCCTCTACGGCCAATGAATTTATTGCTGCTTTCGATGATTCACAGTTTTTTCCCTTGAGCGGCTTTGCTTCCCCTCTCTGTCCTGATCAATTTCTTTCCTCCTTCCACTCCACCTGTACTGGGATTCTGGACTCTATTGCCCCTTTTAGGCAAAAATCTGCCAAGCCAAGAGCCGACCCCTGGTTGAACGACACCACCCGCGCCATCAGGCAACGTTGCAGGCAGGCGGAACGCAGATGGAAGAAGGACAAACTGCATGTGTCTCTTGAGATCTTAAGGGACTGTCTCACTGATTATCAGAGAGCCGTACGTGAAGCAAAATCTCAGTACCTCTCTAATATTATTTCTAGCAGCAGTCATTGTCCCAAGGTGTTATTCGATACAATTAACGCTGTTGTTAACCCATGCACTTCTGCTGTGACTGATGTATCAATAGCCACTTGTGAGAATTTTCTTCATTATTTTATTGACAAAGTGGATTCTGTCAGAAAAGACACCAGTAAGAGAGTTACTTTGAGTTCAAATAAGCCTGTTGCCCCAGCTCATTTTGCTGTGTTTGATCAGTTTGAGCTGGTTTCTCTCTCTTCTCTCTGTGATGTAATGAAATCTCTGAAACCTACTAATTGCCCATTGGATATCGTCCCTGCCAAATTGTTGAAAATGGTTTTTAATACTGTGGGGCCCAGTCTCCTGGCTTTTATTAACTCCTGCCTTAGATTAGGAACTGTCCCAGCTGCCTTTAAACATGCTGTGGTCAGGCCCCTTCTTAAAAAGCCTAATCTTGACCCCTCAGTGTTATCAAATTTTAGACCTGTTTCCAATCTGCCCTTTCTTTCTAAGGTTTTAGAAAAAGTTGTTTTTATACAATTACAGTCCTTTCTTGAGGATAACTCAGTTCTTGAGAAGTTCCAATCTGGGTTTAGGTCTCGTCACAGCACCGAGTCTGCACTGTTAAAGGTGCACAACGATATCGCTTTGTCCGTGGATGCCAAATGCCCTGTTGTCTTAGTGCTGCTTGATCTCACAGCAGCTTTCGACACGGTGGACCATGCAGTTCTCCTGTCACGTCTTAGCAATTATGTTGGCATTCACAGCACTGCATTGAAGTGGTTTGCGTCTTACCTGTCCAATAGAACCTTCTCCGTTATGGTTGGTGACCTGTCCTCTTCCAGTGCTCCTCTCTCCTGTGGAGTCCCACAAGGATCTATTCTTGGCCCTATCCTCTTCTCATTGTACATGCTACCACTTGGGTCAATTATAGCCAGGCACAACCTCTCTTTCCACTGTTATGCAGACGATTTACAAATCTATCTGCCAGTGAAGCCAAATAGTAACAGTGCACAATTTTCTTTGCTTGATTGTATCGCTGATATTAAGCAGTGGTTGGCCCGGAATTTTCTTCACTTAAATGAGGATAAAACTGAATGTATTGTGTTTGGGGATACTGTGACGGCTGGCTTTGGCACCTTGTCCTCAAAGTTCAGTTCAACTGTCAGAAATTTGGGAGTGACCTTCGACAGTTATCTAAGGTTTGACAAACAAATCAACAATGTTGTCAGGACTAGCTTCTTCCAGTTGCGCCTCCTGGCCAAAGTTAAAATGTTTTTAAGCCGTCACGACCTTGAGATAGCCATTCATGCCCTAATAAGTTCCAGGTTAGACTATTGTAATGCACTTTATGTTGGCGTCTCCCAGTCTTCCCTCAGTCGCCTCCAACTTGTGCAAAATGCTGCTGCCCGTCTTTTAACTAACACTAACAGACGTGTGCACATCACTCCTGTTCTTAACTCCCTCCACTGGCTTCCTGTCTTTTATAGAATTGATTTTAAACTTCTAATGTTTGTTTTTAAAGCTCTTAACGGCCTCGCCCCACCGTATTTATCTGAGCTTTTAACTGTCCGCAATCCTGGTAGAGTTCTGAGGTCAACAAACCAACTCATGCTGGAACTGCCCAGGTCAAAGTATAAGCATTGGGGTGACCGAGCCTTTTCTGTCGCTGCCCCCAGGCTCTGGAATAAGCTCCCCGTCGAGATGCGTACTATTACTGACCTGGGCCTCTTCAAGTCCAGGCTAAAAACGCACTTTTTTAGGATGGCTTTTAACACCTAGTAGGATGACACTTTTATTTTATTTTATCTTATTTTATTTTATTTTATCTTATTCTATCTTATTCGATTTTGTTGTATTTTATTGCTTTCACTGTTATTTTATTGTTTTTAATTGTTTTTATTTTTCTCTTTATTTATTTATTACTGTAAAGCACTTTGGTACACCGCAAGGACTGTTATAAAGGGCTGTATAAATAAACTACATTACATTACAAATAAACTAATGAATTGCACATAAAACAAATGACGGACATCAAACATTTTCCTGTTAGGTTTTATTTCTTTTTATTAATCATATAAAATAAAACATTAATGACTAAAAACAGATTAGAAAAATCAATCCAGAATCATTTTGATAAAGTAAAACAGGTGATTACTCAGTTTGATTGACAGGACAGATGATCAGAGGAGCAGAGTTTTTACCACTATCATTTTTACAGGGACTGAAGAATGGGTAGAGTTTCTCAGTGAAGGAGCAGCCAGTAAAGGAGTAGATAAGAGCTGCAGCATCTACGTCATAAAAGGAGACCAGACCCTCCTCATAATCCACAAACACCCCCACCTTCTGAAACTGAGACTTCAGAGAGAGATCGACTGGAGGGTCATTACAAGCTTCATACTCATTTCCATTTCTCAACCACATAGTCCAGTAACCATCCTGAGGTCTCGCTGTGATTTTTCCCTTCCTGTTGATCGACTCTCTGGCCACTCCTAAATCCCATTTAGTCTTCTCTTTAACCTGAACCTCAAAGTAAAATCTGCCTGAAGACAAACTCTGCTTTCCTAACACACAGGGACAATCAGAAAATCTCTCTGGGTTGTCTGAGAGATTCTTCTTCACATCACCACAGTAAACTTGTTTCCCATCATCAGACAGGATGAGATGAGGATGTGCTGTATCAGGATCAAGAGTCACATCCACTGCATACTGCTGGACTCTCTTCAGCTCAGCCTCAGCAAACAGCTTCTTCTTCTGTTTACTGAGCGTCTCCTCCAGCTGAGCCACAGCTTTCACCACAGTCCCCTCATATGATGATGGACGGACGATGACCTCCGTCCAGTCTTTGGTGGGTGGAGCAGCTTTCAGGGACGGGAAGTTTTGGAGGAGGTGGAGGTGGTCTTCAGAGTGTGAGAGCTTCTCCACCTCAGAGCTTCTCTTCTTCAGCTCAGAGATTTCCTGTTCCAGCTCTTTGATGAAGTCTTCAGCCTGTTTCTCTGTTTGTTTCTGCCTCTTGTTAATTGAGTTGATGATTTCCTTTTTACCTCCCTCAACAGACTCCATCAGAGCGGTGAAGACCTGAACACCTTCTGCTTTCTCTCTGTCTGCAGCTTCCTTACTGAGGTCAACTGAGTGTTTGATCTCTTCAATTTTCAGTCGTCTCTTCTGGATCATCTCCTGAATTTCAGCCTCTGTCTTCCCCAGCTCTGCCTTCTTTCCTTCATATTCTTCTTGCAGAGGAACAAACTCATGTGTCTTGTGGTCTAAAACAGAGCAGAGCATGCAGACACATGTCTGGTCAGTTTTACAGAACAGCTCCAGAGGTTTATCGTGCTTCATACACATCCTGTCTTCCAGGTTCTCCACAGGGTCCATCAGCTGATGTCTTTTCATACCTAAAGCTGTCAGATGAGGCTCCAGGTGAGTCTCACAGTAGGAGGTCAGACACACCAGACAGGACTTCAGGGCCTTCAGTTTGGTTCCAGTACAGATGTCACAGGGAACTTCTCCTGGTTTGGCAGCTTGTTGCTCTGAGCTGCTGCTGCTGGCTTTCTGTTGAGCTTCCTGTCTGAACTGAGAAACCATCTCAGAGAGCAAAGTGTTGACGAGAAGTTCAGGTCTTGTGTTGAAAACCTTGTTACACAGTGGACACAGGTACTGGTCTTTACGGTTCCAGTGTTCATTGATGCAGTTTCTGCAGAAGTTGTGTCCACATGGTGTGGTGACTGGATCAGTGAACACATCCAGACAGATGGAGCACAGAAACTGATCTTCAGATAGCAGAAAGGTGGCAGCAGACATATCTACACATGTAGAGTAAAAGGAAAGAAATACATTTAATTCATTTTCTTTAAAAAAAAAGTATGTTTACTGTTATTGCTATTAAGTGTAGCATATGTAGCATATATCTAATTCTAACTGGAAGACAGTTAGATAGAGCTGAAGTGCCAGTAAAGCAAAAGCTGGGTCAAACTTTGAGCTTAATCAGGACTCTAGGAGACAGTGCCGGTCCTGGCCTCCCTGGAGCCCGAAGCAAAGGGAGCCCTGACCCATGAGCCAGCTGCCATATAAACCATTTATTTAATTTGCCACACAATCACACCTGATATTTAACCAATAGTCATTGCTGCATATACATACATATATCTTCCTTTAGTCCAAAGTTGTGACTAACTTAAATTAACCTCGACTGAGAATAGATCATTGTCTTATTTTAAAATTATGTGCAACTTATTTTTCTGTACTTATCAAATAAACCTATTCTCTGGAGCACAGATGTTGCTTGATGCAGCCTGAGTTTTACTTCTATTCAAGGTGCAAGCGTGCACAAATGCAACTTCCAAGCTGCAATTCAGGACCAAACACAGTTGTTTGTTCCCGTTCATCAAATAAATACCGTATATCCTAAAGCAGTTTGGCCATTTTTTGCTCTCCTCACATTTTTACTCACTGTGCGTTCATTTTTTGTGTGTCATGCAACTCTAGCAAACAGTGCAAAGTAGGAAGAACCCAAGATGTCTTATTGTGCAGTATAACACTGTTGTAATAAATCATAAAAAACAGAAGCTGAATTTCTTGTATAAATTATTTTTTAAAAACACACCAGGAATCTCTACTTTGTTACAATGCAATACAAACTATTTACATTTTCCCTCTCTTCACCAATCATTTTTCAATTATCTCTTTTTATTTTTTTATACTATTACAGCAAATGTGGAGAAATTGTTCAGTTTCCAACATCAATGGGACATAAAAAGTGGGAATATGTGTATCTATGGATGAATAAGTGGCAACTCAGTCTACTTGGACAGGGATTGAAAACACAAATACCTGCTTGTTGTTCCTGCAATTCACTCTTGTGTTGTTTTCTTTTCCTTTTTTCGTGGCCTGAGGGATTGCTGCGCTTCATCTTGTCTGCTGTTATCATTAAATATGAGCACACTTTGTAACTCAGGTGCGGACTTGGCGATGGGCGGGGCCTTTTTGGACGTGTGGGGCCCTACGCAGCCTGCGTAGTCCGCGAATAGGCAGGACCGGCTCTACTGGAACAGCTTGCAGGCCAAACCCATCAGATCTAAGAGGCCTATTTAGAAAGAAAGGGGTCATCAGTTCACCAACACACTCTGGCACATGGTCATGTAAAACTGTGTAGAACAAGAGTAAATTTATAAACTGGATTCTAAAAGAAATAATGAACAGTTTGATTGTGGTGATGTGAGAAAAGGTCTTCATCAGAAGTCTGGCTGCAGAGTTCTGCACAGTCTGAAGCTGATCTACAGCTCAGGCACTGAGGCAGCTAAACAAGGTGTTACAATAGTCCAGGCATGAAGAAATAAAAGCATGAATCATTTTCTCTGTATTGCTAAAAGATAATTTTGGTCTGATGCAATGCCCTTAAAGCGATGGTTCGGCGTAATTTTGACCTAGGGTCATACGCACCATGACGTCTATCTAAACACCGCCTCAGCCCTTTTTTTAAAATTTGGTCGCAAATTAGTGGAGTTAGAGCTATCAGCCGAATGGCTTAGTACAGGTGCTAATAATGCCTGGATTGTTATCAGACTTCTACAGTAGTACAAATAAGGTCTTTACTCATAAGTCGATGCATTGGAAAGTTTGTAAGTACACCAGGAGTTTATTAAAATAACACTTACCTGATGGCTTTTACTCTGCTGCTACTGCTAAAGCTGGAAACATCGTCAAATTCTTGCGCGACCACACAGTATTTCAGTGATCGCGCACAGAGATCTGTGCAGGTAAGTGTTATTTTAATAAACTCCTGGTGTACTTACATTTTTCCAATGCATCGATTTATGAGTAAAGACCCTATTTGTACTACTGTAGAAGTTTAATAACAATCCAGGCATTATTAGTGGGGTCATTTACCAGATACACTGGTGGTCCCGTTAGCGCCTGTACTAAGACATTCAGCTGATAGCTCTGAATCCACCAATTTGCGACCAAATGAAAAAAAAGGGCTGAGGTGGTGTTTAGATAGACGTCATGGTGCATATGACGCTAGGTCGAAATTACACTGAACCATCGATTTAATTTGGTTAAAGGGATTGAGGAGTGGCTGGACTTTGGAGGACAAGCACCTCTGTTTCATCAGAGTTTTGACATCCAGTCACAAACATCAGCTAAGCAGCTCTGCAGTGTTCAGAGGGTTTAATGGAGAGATATAACCGTGTATCTTCTGCATAACAGTTAAATGAGATGTTATGGTGATGAAGGATATTACCTAATGGTAGCATAAACAGAGAGAACAGAATTGGTCCAAGAATTGATCCATAAGGTATGCCACATGTTGTTTATGCAGTTGATGAGACAAATTAATCATATGAGACATAAAATGATATTCTACTTATTAGCAAAGCCTGATTGATGGTGTTGAATGCTGGACTAAGGTCAAGGGTGGGGACACTTGTGCCAAACTGGTATCAAACTGCCTCCATTTAAACAGTGCTGGTAGTGTTTATCCACAGGACTACATGGTTAATTTAAAGGTGATGTTTACTTTGATGACATATTTTCTGTGTGCTGGATGGCAAAACCTTTTCATCTGCAGCTCATTGTGGCTGTTTCTGGTTGTACTGTTCCTCTTTGAAATATTTAAAACTGATATACTGATAAAATAACACAGAATATGTCCATATGGTGGTGTGTACATCAGTTAAGAAAGTTCTGCTAACCTAACAAAAACATTTTATTTCCTGTAGCTGTTTCACAATAAAAGTTGCTGTTTCTCGGTAGAAAGCTTTTAATGTGAAACAGCTACAGGAAATAAAATGCAGTGTGGCTGAAGGAAGTGATCAGTAAATAATAAGATCAGGAAAGTTAGTGTGAAAAATAAACTTTAAACTACAGAAAATCAGTTACAAGTTACGAAAGTCCTGAGAACTGACAGACTTAAAAACACTTAAAGTGTTTTTTACTGAGTCTGTAAAAGCAGCTGCAGTTATACTGTAAACAATCTCACAAGTGTCAGTATGAAATGAAAAGAGATGAACTTCCTGTCTCCTGTGTTAAAGCTGGTTGTTGAAACATTAAATATGATCAGTTGTACTCACCAGTGTTTGGCAGAGACTCTGCTGTGTTGTTGAGAAAGACTTGATGAACTCAGTTTAATTTATATTTGGACAGAAGTGGAGAGACTCAACTGCAGCTCTGCTGTCCTCTGATTAATGTTAAGTTTCATTTCTGGAAAATGACGTTGCAGCTCCCTTCCTTTCCAGTGTGGCTCCTCCTCTTACTGCAGCTCTGTTAGAGATTTTATATGCTCCCTCTGATTTACAGCATTATTGTGAGAGATCATGGAGCAAAAGTTGCATGGTGTTGCTTAGCTTTATTAGGCTATGAGCGTTGAAAGTTTGAGGTTTCTCACAAAGTGTTCAAAAAACCCAAACATACCCTGATTTAGATTTAAAGTCAAAGTCTTGTACAGCAAAGGAATGAACAAATTTTACTGCTGAGGTCCTTTAATAAATAAAAACTTATATTCTCTGTTCTTTGAACCAAATGAAAAAATCAGATAACAGAGTTTCCCATCACTAAAAGCTCAGGTCTCTCAGATTGTTAATGAGCAGACAAAGAGCAGGAGCGCTGAGTGATTTGTTCACCTTGTGGCACCGATTGTCAGGCCGGAGGAGTGACACACAGGAGTGGAGTGGCTGATAAAGTGGAAAGTTAATCTGAGGACGATGTGAAGTTTGCAAGTGTGGAGCATTTCAGACTCTATTCACTCTGTGAACAGGTGGGAGAATAGAACATTATTGTAACAAGATCATTTTTCGGGAAACAGTTAAAGTTTAAGGAAATGGTGTCTCTTAGTAATAATGTCTCCTTGGTGAACATTAGTGTTTATCCTGTACATGACAGACAGTGTGTTCACTCTCATGTATCAGCATGTGTTTGGTGTTTGGCAGCAGTACAGTAACTTTGGGCTCATTGTTCCTTTGTGTTGTGCTCCATCTAGTGGTCGTTCTGTGTCATAAACAGTCAGCAGCTCACAGAGAAGCTTTTCCTTATTTTATAATCACATATTTACATATTTCTTTAAATAATAATCTGTTTTACCAGTTTTCAAACAAACAGGCCAAAGTGGAGAGTAACTAAACAGACAAAATAAGAAAAAATATTTATACATATATTCTATGAATCTTCTGTAGTGCTGCAACTAATGATTATTTACACACAACAATCTTCAGAACAATACACATGGACAACAAAGCAAAACAGAGATATGAAAAAACTATTGTATTTTAAACAAAAGAGAAGTAATGCAAAGGTATGTAAGAGTACAAAAAATACCAAAATAAGTAATGAATGGGTAATGTAATAAGTTCCTTTATATACTGTACATATAGTGAGTGGTTGTTCTGTCACTTCTGTCTCTCATGGCTTTAAGTTGTTAGCTGCTGTGTAGATAGATAGATAGATAGATAGATAGATAGATAGATAGATAGATAGATAGATAGATAGATAGATAGATAGATAGATAGGTGTTGTTCATTATGGCTTTTACCTTTGCACCTGTAGCCCTTTCTACAGCCTTCCCCAGTGTCTCTAAACTGTGAGTACTAAGCACAGAGTCTTCCTTCCTCACAAGCTTATCCAGCCGCTTCACATTGCTCTCTGCCAAACAGCCTCCCCAGCAGACTACAGCGAAGAACAGTACACTAGCCACCAGACTGATAAAACATGCAGCATTTCATTACATACATCAAATGACTTCAGTTTGTGGAGGAAGAAGAGGCGGCTCTGCCCCTTGTGGTACACTGTGTCCATGTTAGTGGACCAGTCCAGCTTGTTATACAGGTTAACATCTACATGCTTATAGCATTGTACCGTGTTAATGACCTGTCCCTGGATGATGACAGGTTGAAGGGGGGGCTTAGTTCTACCACCATCTCCTTTGTTTTGGATGTGTTAAGCAGGAGGCAGTTGGCATTGCTCCAGACAGTGAAAGCTTCTGCAAGGTCTCTGTATTCCTGTTCCTGTCCATCTCTGACACACGCCACAATGGTCATGTCATCAGAGTACTTCCTGAGGTGACATGACTCTGTGCTGTATCTGAAGTCAGCGGTGTACAGACTGAACAGGAACGGAGCAAGGACTGTTTCCTGAGGAGCCCCAGTGCTGCTCATCACCATCCTGGAGACACTTTTTCCCAGGCGAATATACTGTGGTCGTCCAGTCAGATAGTCTGTAATCCAGGTGGAGATGTAAGGATCCACGTCCATCACCTCAATCTAGTCTCTCAATAAAGAAGGTTGGATGGTATTATGCACTTGAAAAGAATCCTTACATAACCTCCTGGCACATGCAGATGAGCATGGGCCTTGTGGAGCATATAGAGCATAACATCCTTCACCCCCACATGAACCTAGTATGCAAACTGCAGAAGGTTAAGTGCATTTTCAACATGAGGTCTCAGGAGACGGAGAAGCAGCCTCTCCAGGGTCTTCATGTGTGACGTGAGGGCCACCGGTTTGTAGTCATTCATCTCAGCCAGGCGCCCTACTTTGGGAACCGGCACAAGACATGATGTTTTCCATGGGACCAGGACCCTCCCCACCTGTAGATTCAGATTCAAGATCCTCTGGAGGGGCTCTGCCAGTTGATCGGCACGGTCCCTCAGCATAATACGTTTAGATTTAGCAGCGAGACAACCCAGTGTTACAAATCTCATTTTCTTTGCAGATAACCTGTCGATTTTATTTCCTAGTATATACAAAGTAGGACTTTTATTGACAACAACCTGGAAGATCTCTGAGAGGGTATTTGTTACCTCTCACCAGTTCACTGCAGGGCATTCACACAAACAGCGCATGAGGACTCCTCTATTACCACAACCATGCCAGCATTTGTCTGAGATATTAACAGGTGATTCATAAAACAGGTGATTACTCAGTTTGATAGACAGGACAGATGATCAGAGGGGCGGAGTTTCTACCATCATCATTATCACAGGGACTGAAGTATGGGTAGAGTTTCTCAGTGAAGGAGCAGTCAGTAAAGGAGTAGATAAGAGCTGCAGCATCTACGTCATAAAAGGAGACCAGACCCTCCTCATAATCCACAAACACCCCCACCTTCTGAGGCTGAGACTTCAGAGACAGATAGACTGAAGGATCATCAAGAGCTTCATACTCATTTCCATTTCTCAACCATATAGTCCAGTAACCATCCTCAGGGCTCAGTGGGATATCGTCCTTCCTGTCGATCGACTCTCTGGCCACTCCTAAATCCCAGTCAGTCTTCTCTTTAACCTGAACCTCAAAGTAAAATCTGCCTGAAGACAAACTCTGCTTTCCTAACACACAGGGACAAAGTGAAAATCTCTTTGGGTTGTCTGGCAGATTCTTCATCAAATCACCATGATGTACTTGTTTCCCATCATCAGACAGGATGAGATTAGGATGTGTTGTATCAGGATCAAGAGTCACATCTACTGCATACTGCTGGACCCTCTTCAGCTCAGCCTCAATCAGTTTCTTCATCTGTTTACTGAGCGTCTCCTCCAGCTGAGCCACAGCTCTCACCACAGTCCCCTCATATGATGGTGGACGGATGCTGACCTCTGTCCAGTCTTTGGTGGGTGGAGCAGCTTTTAGGGATGGGAAGTTTTGGAGGAGGTGGAGGTGGTCTTTAGAGTTTGAGAGCTTCTCCACCTCAGAGCTTCTCTTCTTCAGCTCAGAGATTTCCTGTTCCAGCTCTTTGATGGAGTCTTCAGCCTGTTTCTCTGTTTGTTTCTGACGTTTTTTGATTGAGTTGATGAGTTTTGCTTGACCATACTCAACACACTTCTTCAAAATGGTGAAGACCTGAACACCTTCTGCTTTCTCTCTGTCTGCAGCTTCCTTACTGAGGTCAACTGAGTGTTTGATCTCTTGAATCTTCAGTCGTCTCTTCTGGATCATCTCCTGAATTTCAGCCTCTGTCTTCCCCAGCTCTGCCTTCTTTCCTTCATATTCTTCTTTCAGAGGAACAAACTCATGTGTCTTGTGGTCTAAAACAAAGCAGAGGACACAGACACATGTCTGGTCGGTCTTACAGAACAGCTCCAGAGGTTTATCGTGCTTCATACACATCCTGTCTTCCAGGTTCTCCACAGGGTTCATCAGCTGATGTCTTTTCATACCTAAAGCTGTCAGATGAGGCTCCAGGTGAGTCTCACAGTAGGAGGTCAGACACACCAGACAGGACTTCAGGGCCTTCAGTTTGGTTCCAGTACAGACGTCACAGGGAACTTCTCCTGGTTTGGCAGCTTGTTGCTCTGAGCTGCTGCTGCTGGCTTTCTGTTGAGCTTCCTGTCTGAACTGGGAAACAACCTCAGAGAGCAATGTGTTGACGAGAAGCTCAGGTCTTGTGTTGAAAACGTTTTTACACATTGGACACAGGTACTGATCATTACTGTTCCAGTGTTCATTGATGCAGTTTTTACAGAAGTTGTGTCCACATGGTGTGGTGACTGGATCAGTGAACACATCCAGACAGATGGAGCACAGAAATTGATCTTCAGATAGCAGACAGCTGGCAGCAGACATATCTACACAGTGTGAAAGGAAAGAAATACATTTCATTTATTTATTTATTTTATTTTTTTAAGTATGTTTACTGTTCTATTAAGTTTAGCATATGATATTAGGTAAATTTAAAACAGTTCATAAAATTGTGTCTTATGCAGGATTTAAAAGCAGAAACAGTGTCAGCACAACAAATTCTAACTGGAAGACAGTTAGATAAAGCTGAGATGTCAGTTCAGCAAAAGCTGGGTCAAACTTTGATCTTAATCAGGACTCTGGAACATCTAGTAGGCCTAACCCATCATCTGTAAGAGGCCTTTTTAGTCAGTAAGGGGTCATCAGTTCACCAACATACTCTGGCATATGCCCATGTAAAACTTTGTAGGTCAAGAGTAATGTTTATAAAATGGATTCTAAAAGAAATAAAAACCAGTTTAATTGTGGTGATGTGAGAAAAGGTCTTCATCAGAAGTCTGGCTGCAGAGTTCTGCAGTCTGAAGCTGATCTACAGCTCAGGAGGCAGCTAAACAAAGTGTTACAATAGTCCAGGCATGAAGAAATAAAAGCATGAATAATTTTGTCTGTATTTCTAAAAGATAAAATTGGTCTGATCTTGGAAATATTCCTGAGTCTGTACAAAATTTTACCAATTTCTTAGATTTTTGTTCAAGGTTTAAGGGTGGGGACACTTGTACCAAACTGTGATCAAACTGCCTCCATTTAAACAGTGCTGGTAGTGTTTATCCACAGGACTGCATGGTAAATTTAATGGTGATGTTTACTTTGATGACATATTTTGTGTGTGCTGGATGGCACAAACTTTTCATCTGCAGCTCATTGTGGCTGTTTCTGATTGTACTGTTCCTCTTTGAAATATTTAAAACTGATATACTGATAAAATAACACAGAATATGTCCATATCTTGTTGTGTACATCAGTTGTTATTAAATTGCTATTGAAGAATCTCACTGTTAACAAAGCTCTGATAACTTGACAAAAACATTTTATTTCCTGTAGTTGTTTCACAATAAAAGCTGATGCTTCCTGGTAGAAAGCTTTTAATGTGAGGCAGCTGCAGGAAATGAAATGCAGTGTGACTGAAGGAAGTGATCAGTAAATAATAAGATCAGGAAAGTTAGTGTGAAAAATAAACTTCAAACTACAGAGATTCAGTTACAATTTACAAAAGCAATGA
This sequence comes from Scomber colias, assembly GCA_021039105.1. NCBI lineage: Eukaryota > Metazoa > Chordata > Actinopteri > Scombriformes > Scombridae > Scomber > Scomber colias. The sequence goes on from JAJDFG010000559.1 coordinate 89,456, forward strand.
GAACTGACACAGAGAGACAAAGTGATAGTATGAAATGAAAAGAGATGAACTTCCTGTCTCCCGTGTTAAAGCTGGTTGTTGAAACATTAAATATGATCAGTTGTACTCACCAGTGTTTGGCAGAGACTCTGCTGTGTTGTTGAGAAAGACTTGATGAACTCAGTTTAATTTATATTTGGACAGAAGTGGAGAGACTCGACTGCAGCTCTGCTGTCCTCTGATTAATGTTAAGTTTCATTTCTGGAGAGTGATGCTGCAGCTCTCTCTCTTCCCAGTGTGGCTCCTCCTCTTACTGCAGCTCTGCTTGTGAGATTTTTTCCCTCCCTCTGATTTACAGTTTATTGTGAAATATCACGGAGGACATGTGGTACTGCACCTGACAGGAGAAGTCAGACATGTGGAAAGGTGTTGCTTAGCCTAATTATGTGCATTGAAATTTTGAGGTTTCTCACAAGATGATCAAAAAAACCCTAACACACCCTGATTTAGATTTAAAGTCAAAGTTTTGTACCGCCAAGCAATGAACTGGGCAGTTTTACTGCTGAGGCCATTAAGCAACTACTTACTTATTTTCTCTGTTCCTTGAACCAAAAATGAAAAATCACATAACAGAGTTTCCACCACTAAAATCTCAGGTCTCTCAGTCTCTGGATTTCCTTTGTAAATTGAGAGTTTTGAACTGACATTGTGTCCAATTGTTAATGAGCGCTGAGTAATTGTTCACCTGGTCAGATTATCGGAAAAGGACATACCTGGACAGCAGCAGGTGGCTGAGGTGTAGGAGAGGAGGCCACCAGAGCAGATGCAGAGTGGGACCGATTGTCAGGCTGGAGGAGTGACACACAGGACCGTTTGCACTCTGGAGTGGAGTGGCTGATGAAGTGGAAAGTAAACCTGAGAATGATGTGAAACTGGCGGGTGTGGAGCCATTTCGGACTATCCACTCTGCGAACAGGTGCATGAATATGAGAGAAGACCAGTTCTGGAGGAGACTCAACCAAAGGAGAGAAGTTTGGGAGAGGGATGTCATCACCCAGGGGCGACTGTAGGTTCAGAACTTTAGGGGGGCTCAGCTCCTAAGGAGAATTTGACATTCAACACCCTGCAAGTGTTAAAAAAATACAATAATAGTTCAGTGTTTCCCACATAATTTTGAGAGACTATGGTGGGTGGACCTCAATCAGACCATTTAGGGGGGTCTGGGGGTATGCTTCTGTTACAGGTACCGCTGGACAGCACCAATGTAGCAGTTAAAAGGCCTTGACCTGAAAGTCAGGAAAACTAAATAAAACACTGGAGATGTGGCTGTTCTCTTCCAGGTCGTCTGGCATTATTTATTGAACATTATTCACCATATTTCTCAACCAGTGCATATATAATATTGTGTTATAACTTGTATAATCATATTGAATGTCCCGTTTTCACAGAAATACATATCATCTCATCTTGTCAACATGTAAACACATATATCAAATAAACAACTTTTCCATACTCAGTAGTTTCATCTGGACATATCACACTTTAAGCTGTAACTTAATTTCTGAGAATACTCAAATACATACTCATACACAAATACACAGAACCAAAATAATTCAGCTTGGTTACACATTCAAACAATAGATTATAACATGACCTAATGCAATGATGGAGCCAGGTAAGCCAAAATAAAGATAACAAGGTAGAATATACTGGGGTTTACTGAGCTACTATTAGCTGCTAACAGCCTAGCATTGCCACTATTACACACGGCTTATATAATGTAGGAAGTTTGGCACCTTACTAACCTGAAAGTCAGGAAAACAAAATAAAACACCGGAGATGTGGCTGTGAACTCTTCCAGGTCGTCTGGTATGAGGAGATGAAAACGGAGCTACTCACAATCAGACACAGTCCCACAGTGCCACCCAGTGGTCGAACGTGCACATAACAAGTGTCAATCCTTGTCTTAAAAAAACTATTTTCACTGGCTATTTTAGGGTACAGGCAGATATTCAATAATCCCATACAAACAAACAATTAACAAAATACGGTCTAACTGGTGACCGTGTTAAGTGGTGACTGTCTCACATTACAAGATACGTGACGAGAGGTGACTGAGTCTTCTGAACACAACTTAACAATAACTTAGATAGTAAACACAGATGAGTGTGTGTTTAAAAAGTATTAAACTACTAAAGGCTTTTAAGAGAACACCGAAGTGAAAGTCACCATTTAACCCGGTCACCAATGAAACTGAAACACCGGCTCTGACTACCTCTGTAGCCGCTTACTGTTGGGGCACCTCTGTCCCTCCGTTCAGTGTCCGGACCTTTAGCACAGAACAGCGAGGAGGAATGAAATAGCAACCGGAGAGCAGCGACTAGACATGACAGTAAACTATATCAGAGGTTAAAGGTAGCTTCTCGTCCTCTGCTCTGTCTCAGCTCTGAGCTCTGTGTGTATCAGAGACAGAGACACTAGTGGATTATATAGCCTAGACTAGAGTGTGAGCCGCCACAGTCTATATAATTAAAGGGAAACACTGATAATTTGTTTATTTTTAGGGGTGCTGAGATCAAATAAAAAGTGTCTAAAATCACCCCTGAGTGTAACTATACTTATATTTTATTCCTAGTCCTGCTCTAGCCTATGTGTAAAGTGCCCTGAGATGACTTTTGTTGTGATTTGGCTTTTTATAAATAAAAATGGATTGATTGATATAATAAAAAATAAAAAAAACCTTTGCTTTCAAATTGGACTATAACACCCATGATCAGATCTACAATATGGGCCCTACTTACTTTTGTACATAATGTTACTGTTATTATTTACTATATTTTTACGACTATTTTTTCTACAGCTTATGTACTAATTATTTAGTATAATTTTAATTTATTATTTTATCTTTTTTCTTTTTATTGATGCCTTTTTACTATCCACTTTGCTGCTGCAATACTGTAAATTTCCCCATTGTGGGACTAATAAAGGAATATCGTATCTTATCTTATCAAAGATGGGAGAGAAAATATATATATGTGCACTTTTTTTGAATTTAATTTTTCGGTCAGGCTCCATAGAGATTGACCCTATGCTTTTGATATTGATAATTAATACATAATAACAACATAATTATTGGCTTTCCAGTTTGTGAAGATGTCTTCAAGTGAAGGTCCGTGTTATTTTTCAGTACCTTGAAGTAGCATTGTAGTAACATCGGCAACAAAACATAAAACATCAGAAAATAATTAAAAGACAAAAGACATGTTCTTTTCTTATGTCAAATAAACATGGCATTTTAAAATAAAGTGCATTACGGGAGGCCTTTGATTGTGCTTCTTATATAAACTGCTTTATTCAACACATATTAACTATTTTCTCTATGTGTATCTCACTGAAAGTCATCTTTATTTTACCTGATAATGAGTTAATTATGCTAATTACACAAACATGCACATCTAAGCAAACAAGTTAAATAAAGTGTCTTTTTAGCAGCTAAATGTTCCACTTTATTCACCAGCTGGTCCCTAATGTTGTCTATCAATCAAACAGGTTTATAACCTTTATTGAAAATAATGCTAAAGAGCTCCATATAGCTGCAGAGGAACTGATTACAGTCATATGATCCATTGATAACATAAAAGAATAACAAATGAAGTGCACATAAAACAAATGACGGACAACATTAACAACGGACAAAACATTAATGACAAACACAGATTACAGAAATCAATCCAGAATCATTTTTATAAAGTAAAACAGGTGATTACTCAATTTGATTGACAGGACAGATGATCAGAGGGGCAGAGTTTCTACCACCATCATTACTACATGGACTGAAGTATGGGTAGAGTTTCTCAGTGAAGGAGCAACCAGTAAAGGAGTACATAAGAGCTGCAGCATCTACGTCATAAAAGGAGACCAGACCCTCCTCATAATCCACAAACACCCCCACCTTCTGAGGACGGGACTCCAGAGAGAGATTGACTGGAGGATCATCAAGAGCTTCGTACTCATTTCCATTAGTCAACCATATAGTCCAGTAACCATCCTCAGGTATTAGTGTGATGTCTCCCTTCCTATCGATCGACTCTCTGGCCACTCCTAACTCCCACTCAGTCTTCTCTTTAACCTGAACTTCAAAATAAAATCTGCCTGAAGACAAACTCTGCTTTCCTAAAACATTACCACAATCAGAAAATCTCTCTGGGTTGTCTGGGAGCTTCTTCTCCACATCACCACAGTTTACTTGTTTCCCATCATCAGACAGGATGAGCCAGGGATTTGCGGTATCAGGATCAAGAGTCACATCCACTGCATACTGCTGGACCCTCTTCAGCTCGAGCAGATTCTCCATCTGTTTACTGAGCGTCTCCTCCAGCTGAGCCACAGCTCTCACCAGAGTCTCCTCATATGATGGACGGACGCTGACCTCTGTCCAGTCTTTGGTGGGTGGAGCAGCTTTCAGGGACAGGAAGTTTTGGAGGAGGTGGAGGTGGTCTTCAGAGTGTGAGAGCTTCTCCACCTCAGAGCTTCTCTTCTTCAGCTCAGAGATTTCCTGTTCCAGCTCTTTGATGAAGTCTTCAGCCTGTTTCTCTGTTGTTCTTTGCTTCTCTTCAATCGTCTCAATGAGCTCATTCAGGCTTCTCTCAACAGACTCCATCAGAGCGGTGAAGACCTGAATACCATCTGCTTTCTCTCTGTCTGCAGCTTCCTCACTGAGGTCAACTGAGTGTTTGATCTCTTGAATCTTCAGTCGTCTCTTCTGGATCATCTCCTGAATTTCAGCCTCTGTCTTCCGCAGCTCTGCCTTCTTTCCTTCATATTCTTCTTTCAGAGGAACAAACTCATGTGTCTTGTGCTCTAAAACAGAGCAGAGCATGCAGACACATGTCTGGTCGGTCTTACAGAACAGCTCCAGAGGTTTATCGTGCTTCATACACATCCTGTCTTCCAGGTTGTCTACAGGGTCGATCAGCTGATGTCTTTTCAGACCTGACTTTGTCAGATGAGGCTCCAGGTGAGTCTCACAGTAGGAGGTCAGACACACCAGACAGGACTTCAGGGCCTTCAGTTTGGTTCCACTACAGTCGTCACAGGGAACTTCTCCTGGTTTGGCAGCTTGTTGCTCTGAGCTGCTGCTGCTGGCTTTCTGTTGAGCTTCCTGTCTGAACTGAGAAACAACCTCAGAGAACAAAGTGTTGATGTGAAGTTTAGGTCTTGTGTAGAAAGTCTCTTTACACATTGGACACAGGTATTGGTCATTGCTGTTCCAGTGTTGATTGATGCAGCTTTTGCAGAAGTTGTGTCCACATGGTGTGGTGACTGGGTCATTAAACACATCCAGACAGATGCAGCACAGAAACTGATCTTCAGATAGCAGACAGCTGGCAGCAGACATATCTACACACAGTGTGATAGAAAAGAAACACATTTCATTTATTTTGTTTAAAAAAAAGTATGTTTACTGTTCTATTAAGTTTAGCATATGGTATAAGGTAAAATGATTTAAAACATATATAATTTGTTTCAATAATAAGTCCATAAAATTGTGTCTTATGCAGGATTTAAAAGCAGAAACAGTGTCAGCACATCGGATTCTAACTGGAAGACAGACAGAGCTGAGGTGTCAGTTCAGCAAAAGCTGGGTCAAACTTTGATCTTCATCTGGACTCTGGAGGAGCTAGCAGGCCTAACCCATCATCTGTAAGAGGCCTTTTTAGAAAGAAAGGGGTCATCAGTTCATCACATACTCTGGCATATGGCCATGTAAAACTTTTTAGGTCAAAAGTAAGTTTATAAAATGGATTCTAAAAGAAATAATAACCAGTTTAATTGTGGTGATGTGAGAAAGGGTCTTCGTCAGAAGTCTGGCTGCAGAGTTCTGCACAGTCTGAAGCTGATCTACAGCTCAGGCACTGAGGCAGCTAAACAAAGTGCAGGAATGAAGAAAGGTGGCACAAACCTTTCATCTGGAGCTCATTGTGGCTGTTTCTGGTTGTACTGTTTAAAACTGATATACTGATAAAATAACACAGAATATGTCCATATCTTGTTGTGTACATCTGTTGTTATTGAAGACTCTCATCCTTAACAAAACTCTGCTAACCTGACAAAAACATTTTATTTCCTGTAGCTGCTTCACAATAAAAGTTGCTGCTTCCTGGTAAAAGCTTTTAATGTGAAACAGCTACAGGAAATGAAATGCAGTGTGGCTGAAGGAAGTGATCAGTAAATAATAATGAGATCAGGAAAGTTAGTGAGAAAAATAAATTTCAAACTACAGAAAATCAGTTACACAACTTTTGAGAACTGACACAGAGAGACTGATTCAAAACAAATTTGTTTCACTGAGTTTGTGTAAAAACATCTCCAGTTATAACAAAACTCACAAGTGTCAGTATGAAATAAAAAGAGATGAACTTCCTGTCTCCTGTGTTAAAGCTGGTTGTTGAAACATTAAATATGATCAGTTGTACTCACCAGTGTTTGGCAGAGACTCTGCTGTGTTGTTGAGAAAGACTTGATGAACTCAGTTTCATTTATATTTGGACAGAAGTGGAGAGACTCGACTGCAGCTCTGCTGTCCTCTGATTAATGTTAAGTTTCATTTCTGCAGAGTGACGCTGCAGCTCTCTTATCTATCCAGTGTTGCTCCTCCTCTAACTGCAGGTCTGCTTGTAGCTGATTCACTATACACGCCTTCTTCTGGTTCACTGGTGCAAAGCTTTTAATGTGAAATAGGTAGAGGAAATAGATTGCATTGTCTGTCAGAAGTGATCTATAAACAGTGATAAGATCAAGTGAGTCAGTGTTCTTCATTTTTAACCACAGACATTCAGTTACAAAAGTCCTATGAACTGTTGAATGTACTGACTCTGTGTAAAAACGTCTCCAGTTATATTTTCACCAATCTCACAAGTGTTAGTATGAAATGAAAAGAGATGAACTTCCTGTCTCCTGTGTTAAAGCTGGTTGTTGAAACATTAAACATGATCAGTTGTACTCACCAGTGTTTGGCAGAGACTCTGCTTTTCATTTCATTTCTGGAGATTGACACACTGAGCCTGTCTGTCATGTTTTTCCAGTGCTGCTCCTCCTCTTACTGCAGTAATAAAAAATAAGTACCTGCAGTTATCTCAGCTGTATGTTGTTTTAAACTTTATCAACAGGGCTCAACTAAGGAGCGCTTCTTGGTTTAAGATACTGTGAACAGTGGCACTGAGCACGCTATTATATAGTTTGGACAGAAGAAGTGATTTGAGCAGGATACAGACATTATCATTTCTGACAGTCATATCACTAAGCTATATGCCCTTTATATTAACGTGAATTCAGACATTTTCTTCTAAACACATTAAATAGGTCATGAATGTATTTCTAAAAAAGGTGTAAAAAGCATTTCAAGCACTTAGATTGGAATTGTGGAGCTAGGCTTCACAAACTGTGTTTCAAGATTTCTGTGTTCAGGATTTAGTGATTAGCATAAACCCGCCCCTGCTGCTGTAGAGGTAGAAATACATTCAGCATACACTACTACTACTACAGTCTACAGTTAGCCAGTTAGCTGAGTTAGCTGCCGAGTTAGCAGCAGAAAGCTCTCAGATGTAGCGTCCATGTTTCTGGTAGAGGTGGTGACTTTGATCAACAGGTGACACTTGGTAGGGGGCGGGGCTTCAGCGAACTCGGCGGGAACACCCACAGCGTTTGGTAGCAGAGAAAGAGGCTGATTTTAACACAACTTTGAAGCCTAATTTCATATATTTGGCGATTTTTTTAATCATTCAAATCTGGCAGGGTGGTTAACAACACACTTTTCTGTGGTATGTCAAACTCAGAACACCTATTTGTTCTTACTTTACACAGACTTTAAGCATGAATCCTTTATTTAAAAAACAAAACAACAACTGTGATGCAGTAATGTGAAGCTGTCAATAGGGGGAGTAATCGTCACAAAACCCACAACCCTCATACCAATGTTTGTGCATTAAAACAGCAGTTTACTTTACATACTTTCATTTTTTCACATATTAACAGATTTAGGTAAATTATTATCATTTCATCAGTATTCAAACAAGCAGAAATTGGAGAAAGTGGGCAGTGACTAACCAAACTTCAGACAAAATAAGTAAATCCATTTACTGACATATTAATCAACTGTATTGCTGCACCTGATGATTATTTTCATTAACAATTACAATCTAATATTTTTGATTAATTACTTATTGTATAAAAGGTCAGAACATTGTAAAAATGTTCACAATCTTTGAAAGCTCAAGGTATTCGCATTACTTTTTCTAGCAACAAAACATCACATTTAAAAAGAGGAAAACAGAGAATGCTTGCTTGGAAGAAACTTAAAAGATGAAATCCCAATCAATCAATTATTCTCAATTATTTTCTTGTCATTCTGTTGTCTTTCAGCTTATTACACCCTTTAAAATTACAACACATATTCTGTTTAATCATGGTTTAATCTTACTCTACAATGAAGCTTTACAACACAGTGAAAAAATTGTTTATTCTTGATTTCAATTTGATTCAATTTTTCTTTTTTGGAGTTATGTTCTTCTTTCTATTAGTCATCAGTGAAGCATTTTCAACTGCACTAACTTGTATGACAGGTGAAGTTTGACTGATTGATTGATCTTACTTTGTATTGATAGTTTTTCCCAGTTTGCACAATGGACAGTACATGACTCTGAATATGCTTATTTACTTTCATCAAAAACAATCATTTGAAACAAAACAAGCAATTATTCAGTGTTATTAACAGGACAGATGACCAGAGGGGTGGAGTTTCTACCATCATCGGTAGGACAGGGATTGAAGTATGGGTGGAGTTTCTCAGTGAAGGAGCGGTTATTAAAGGTGCAAATAAGATCTGCAGTATTTACATCATAAAAGGAGACCAGACCCTCCTCATAATCCACAAACACCCCCACCTTCTGAGGACGAGACTTCAGAGAGAGACGGACTGGAGGGCTATTATTTGCACTGTACTCACTTCTGTTTCTCAAACAAATAGTCCAGTAACCATCCTCAGGGCTGAGTGGGATGTTTTCTTTCCTGTTGATCGACTCTCTGGCCACTCCTAAAGTCCATTTAGTCTTCCCTTTAACTTGAACCTCAAAGTAAAATCTGCCTGAAGACAAACTCTGCTTTCCTAACACACAACAACAATTAGAAAATCTCTCTGGGTTGTCTGGGAGATTCTTCTTCACATCACCATAATTTACTTGTTTCCCATCATCAGACAGGATGAGATGAGGATATGCTGTATCAGGATCAAGAGTCACATCCACTGTATACTGCTGGACTCTCTTCAGCTCAGCCTCAAACAGCTTCTTCATCTGTTCACTGAGCGTCTCCTCCAGCAGAGCCACAGCTATCATCAAAGTCCTCTCATATGATGATGGACGGACGCTGACCTCTGTCCAGTCTCTGGTGGGTGGAGCAGCTTTCAGGGACAGGAAGTTTTGGAGAAGGTGGAGGTGGTCTTTAGAGTGTGAGAGCTTCTCCACCTCAGAGCTTCTCTTCTTCAGCTCAGAGATTTCCTGTTCCAGCTCTTTGATGAAGTCTTCAGCCTGTTTCTCTGTTGTTCTTTGCTTCTCTTCAATCGTCTCAATGAGCTCATTCAGGCTTCTCTCAACAGAATCCTTCAGAGCGGTGAAGACCTGAACACCTTGTGCTTTCTTTCTGTCTGCAGCTTCCTTACTGAGGTCAACTGAGTGTTTGATCTCTTGAATCTTCAGTTGTCTCTTCTGGATCATCTCCTGAATTTCAGCTTCTGTCTTCCCCAGCTCTGCCTTCTTTCCTTCATATTCTTCTTTCAGAGGAACAACATCATGTGTCTTGTGGTCTAAAACAGAGCAGAGCATGCAGACACATGTCTGGTCGGTCTTACAGAACAGCTCCAGAGGTTTATCGTGCTTCATACACATCCTGTCTTCCAGGTTCTCCACAGGGTTGATCAGCTGATGTCTTTTCAGACCTAAAGCTGTCAGATGAGGCTCCAGGTGAGTCTCACAGTAGGAGGTCAGACACACCAGACAGGACTTCAGGGCCTTCAGTTTGGTTCCAGTACAGACGTCACAGGGAACTTCTCCTGGTTTGGCAGCTTGTTGCTCTGAGCTGCTGCTGCTGGCTTTCTGTTGAGCTTCCTGTCTGAACTGAGAAACAACCTCAGAGATGAAAGTGTTGACCTTCATGTCAGGTCTTGTATAGAAAACCTCTTTACACATTGGACACAGGTACTGGTCATTACTGTTCCAGTGTTGATTGATGCAGTTTTTGCAGAAGTTGTGTCCACATGGTGTGGTGACTGGATCAGTGAACACATCCAGACAGATGGAGCACAGAAACTGATCTTCAGATTGCAGACAGCTGGCAGCAGACATATCTATAGTGTGAAAAACAAAATTCACATTTTGTTTAAGATAAAATTTCAATCATTTGTTCAAAAAGCAACAAGAATAAATGACTGTTTTATGAAGTATAACTTGTAATAACTTATAATGTCATTTTTAATCATTTCCCCCAGTTTTCAGTTGGGATGGGAACATGTTAATGGAGCCAAGAGCAACTTGTCATGCTGGCAAGTTTAAACAGTTAACCAAAGAAAGTTTAAAGTTATTGTTTACTTTGATGACGTGTTTAATTTGTGCTTGTTTGCACAAACCTCAAAAAGAGACTCATCTGCAGCTGGTTGTGTACCAATTGTTACTGAAGAATCTGAAACTGCTAACAAAGGTCTGCTAACTTGATGATGAACTCAGTTTAATTTATGTTTGGACAGAAGTGGAGAGACTCGACTGCAACTCTGCTGTCCTCTGATTAACTTTCTGGAAAATGACACTTAACCTGTCTGTCATGTTTTTCCAATGCTGCTCCTCCTCTTACTGCAGTCTGCTTCATGCAAAATAAAAAAATAAAACATTTACCTGCCGTTATTTCAGCTAGTGTGTCAAACCTTCAGCATATGTTGTTTTAAACTTTATTAACCTGGGTCAACTAAGGAGCATTTGTTGGCTGAACTCAGGAGGCAGGTTTATCATTTTGACAGTCACATCACTAGAATATGAAAGTAATTATACTGAATGTTATAAGGAGATATAGACAAACCATCTCAGAGATTAAAGTGTTGATGTGGAGCTCGGGTCGTGTGGTAAACACATCTTTACAACCTTGATCTCTGGTCTGGTGTCCATGACAACACATGAGGTTGCAAATGATCAGGGGGATATTATGGAGCCTATTTTGTTTGGTATTACAGTAGTCAAGCTGGGACGAGATAAAAGCAAGTATAATTCTTTCAAAATCATTACTTGACCTTATATGAAAGCTTCAGGTGGAAACAAGCTTGATTTCACCACTGAATTTATCTGTTTGTCCACTTTAATCATTATCCATAATCATGTCCAGAGTTTTAGCAGTGTGTTTTACCTCTGGACTCAGAGAGCACAAGTCCATATGAGGGGCAACACAGGTACTACTGGGTCCAAAAATTAATTATTTTTTTTGTTTTCATTAGAAAAAGACATAACGGCCTTAATACAGTCCAACAACGGTTGTAAAGAGTAAGCACCGTTCTGTTTTTAGGGGCAGATACATTTGCATATCATCTGTATAACGTTGACTGCAATATAATATTTTCTGACTGTCTGACAAATAAGACCTGAACCATTCCAGAGCAAAACCTTAAATGCCAACACAATGCTCCAGGTGAGAGATAAGGATACTGTAGACAGGTCACTGTTTCAAAATTCATCAGAATGTCTCATATTTTCAGACGCTAGCTCTAAGTCAAGACAGTGAATTACCTATTGAAATCTTGAAGGCCAAAGTTTAAGATTCAAGTCCTGGAATGGACATTTAGATGTCATTATGCATTCACACCAGCAGATGGCACCCTTTGACCACAATTACTCAGATATATTTATACATCACCACAGTAATGGGAGTGACAAAGGAAGAGACATAGTGACTGTACGGATATTGGAAAATGGGAACTGGACAAGTGGACACACTCACAGTCAGATTTAATCATATTCTAAAACATTGTTTGACTTGAATTTTGTACAAGACCAACATTGATGCAACATAATTATATCAGTATATCAAATATTGTATGAGTATGACAATAAAATGAACAGAATCATCCAACTGTCAAGAAGTTCCTGCCTAAACACAGCTGATTTTAGCTGTCAGAAAAAGGGAAACCTATGTTTTTTTCTCAGCTGTTTTACAAAGAAACAACATTTAAAAAGAATAAAGATAGTACACAATTGATAGCCTCACAATTCCCTTTTAAATTACAGCTGATTAAACAGTCAGCTGTAATTAAAACAAGACTGGTCAACTCCAAAAGTTTGGGAACTCAAATTTTTCTTTAGAGAGAAACAGAGAGCGTCATCTTGACTTCAGCTCTACTGGGGGAACTGGGGATCTGGACAAAAGCTACTGGGAATTTTCACACAAATCCTGTCATAAAATTACTTCCTGTTTTGACTTGGGAAGGGGAAATGTTTAAACATAAAAAACTCATGACTCTATCTATGAGTCCACACCCACGTTTGTTAAGTTGTGCAATGCTGAATCTCTTTTTAGAAAGAAAGTCATCTACATAATGATAGAAAAGGGGAAACAGTGAAAAAAGCATAATACAATGTTTTAAGTTGCACATGGACATATTTGTTGGTACCCTTACAACTCATTGAAACCATGCTTCATCTCTCCTAAAAACAGATAAAGAAATTAAATTAAAAGGGTTGGTATCTGTATGCCTTTGGTATGTCACGGAGTTAAAAAAAAAAGAAAGTGTGAAAAGAGATAAATTTTTGCTTATTGTACATTGAGATGTACAAAGATATTCTAAAATGACGTGCATATATTTGTTCGTACTCCCAGAAAAGATTCTAAATAGCTTTTTGGAAAGTCACATCAGCTGTATGTTCACAGAGAGGAAAACATGAAGCCTTCAAAGAAAAGAACACCATGCCTACTGTAAAACATTGAGGAGGCTTGGTGATTTTTTCGGGCTGCTTTGCTGCATCTGACACAAGGTGCCTTGAATCTGTGTAGGGTACAATGAAATCTCAAGACTACTGACGCATTCTGGAGAGAAATATATTGCCCAGTGTCAGAAAGCTCCATCTCAGTTGCAGGCCACAGATCCTCCAACAGGATAATGACCCGAAACACACACCTAAAAGCTCCCGAGAATGGCTTAGAACAAAACATTGGTCTTGTCTGAAGTGGCCTTCTATGAGCCCTGATCTGAATACTATTGAACATCTATGGAATGAGCTGAAACATGCAGTCTGGAGACAGTACCCTTCAAACCTGAGACAACTGGAGCAGTGTGCTCAGGAAGAGTGAGCCAAACTACCTGCAGATAGGTGCAGAAGTCTCATTAAGGGCTACAGAAATTGCTTGTTTGCAGTGATTCCCTCTAAAGGTTGTGCAACAAAATATTAGGTTAAAGGTCCCAGCACTTTTTATTTTTTTTTAAAGTATATTTTTTCGGGCTTTTTTGCCTTTAATGTACAGGACAGTGGAGATAGACAGGAAACAGGAGGCAGAGAGAGGGGGAATGACACGCAGGATAAGACCGCTCGGCTTGGGATTCGAACCGGGGTCACCTGCAACGAGGACCACAGCCTCAACACGTGGGGCGGGCGCTCCACCCACTGAGCCATGCTCTACCCCAGGTCCCAGCACTTTTGTCCATGTCATTTTCACTTGCCTTATTATTTAAAATATTTTGTTAAATCAAAAATCAAAAGCAATGTCTGATTTTTATCAAATGTGGAATAAACAATGATGGATGCCAATGTAAAGTTATTACAGAGAAAATTGTAGGGTCTTCTATTTTCATGGAAGGATACCAACACATTTGCCCATGTCTGTACATATCAGTATAAAAGAAACAACTATGTCTGTAGTTTATCTAACTGGATAAGACTCAAACATTTTTTAGCATGTATCATTTTATTTGTCTCCCCATATACCCTGAAAGGTCCTTATGATTAAGAACGTCTGTTATTCCTGCTTCTTCCTGTTTTGTGCCCCATAACAACATGTCTACAGCCTTGTATTTATTGTATTGATATTTTAAAATGGTTCAACTTGAATTGATTTGTTATATATTTACAATTCCAAATCTATCACCATTAAGGGAATGCCCAGACTTATTTTATGTTTGGCCCATTATTACATTATTGTACCTGAGACTATCTTTGGAAGTCATTATAAATACAGAACAATTACCATTATTAATCTACTATTCAACATATTGTATAAGGTTTAGTGCACTGTTAAAAAAAAGTCATTTGACAAGTGTCACCATGAAATCTTTCTGCTCTCTTGTCATGGTCCTTTCACAGTCCAGTCTGGCCTCATTGCATTTTACTCCTGTACTCCTCCCCAACCAGCTTTAACCTCCACACCTGGAACCGTCCCCCTTATTCCCTCGTTAGTCCTGTCTGTATTTAAGTCTTTGAGGAATTATCGGTTCTCTTCCTGAACTACAATCCAACTTTTAGTAGAGAGAGTAAAGAGCTACAGATACACAGTAAACATGATCAGCTGTACTCACCAGTGTTTGAGAGAGGATGCTGTGTTGTTGTTGACAAAATTTTGATGAACTTTGACTTTTTTTCCTTCAGACAGAAACAGAGAGACCAGTCCTGACTGCAGCTCTACTGTCACTCTGATAGACTTGTAGTTTGGCCTGTCTTCATAATGTTGCTCCGCCTGTTTTTGTTGGGGAGGTTTGTTGGACGTTTTCAGGTTTTTACATCATTATAGTGACGTGGTTTAGACACAATATGAATTTTAATATTTACGGAGCAAAGCACCAAACACATCTGACTATTGTGACTTTTTTCTATTCTTTTTTTAAAATAGCAAATCACAGAACAAACATTTTTTTAAACAAGGTTGGTTCATGCAATACAAGCATATATTGTAAGGTAAGGCCAATAGCAGTGTCATTATCGGTCGAAGTTCAGTTTGGCTTCATTATAGTCTGGTCAGTTTTATTTGATCAAACCAACAGCTCTTTGTGTTTTGCCAAAACCATATTTTGGCTTCCTTGGCTGTGACTCATGAATAAACCTTGTGGCAATAACACAAAAACAGGAAGCAAGCCCTTGTTTTTTTTTTTTTTTTTTAAGAGTTTAACATGTTCTCATGATTATTAAAGGCACGTAATTTGATTAAGATATAATAAAGAGCAGCTGAACCATCATAATTCATGAATGGATGGAAACCTTCCAAAGGAATTGAACATTATTTCTAATACAAGTAATCCCAACTCACTTCCAGTTATCAGTTTTTTCAGAGCTGTCAGGCTCACGTGGCAACAGATCCATCTCCATGACAACTGAGCAAATGTCATTCACCAATGGTATGATAGGTTAAAGTCTTAACTTGTGTATTTGAAGAAGTGGATG
The DNA here is from genome assembly GCA_021039105.1 of Scomber colias. Lineage (NCBI taxonomy): Eukaryota > Metazoa > Chordata > Actinopteri > Scombriformes > Scombridae > Scomber > Scomber colias. The sequence continues at coordinate 104,890 of JAJDFG010000559.1, forward strand.
TTACGGGTTTTTTTTGGTTTTTTTTATAAACGTCCCATCAGCTGCTGTTTGCACTTTTTACATATACTTTCCCTTTTTTTTGTTTTTTAGGAACAAACAAAGCATGCTGTATGAATGCTTGTCCTTGTTAGGACTCAACCCTCTTTGTCATGCTTTGTGCTTCTTCTCTTGCCATATTAAACTATCTTCCAAACAGATGAATATAAATATCTCTGTATCTAATACAGCTTAAAATGCCTCTGTCGCCACTAACATGCCTTCATTAGTCTACCAATGAGGGCTGTTAGTGCCACAGTGGTGTGGAGGTTAAATATCAACATTTATATTCTATATCTCTATTATGGGTGGAAAACAAATCTTTTGGTGGTATTAAATGATTTGTTTACTTAGACTTCAATATTGGTGTGATACTGACGGACCAAAACTGAGCCAGATGGATCGTGAATGTTGGACTTTATTGGATTCACAAGGAGGCCAGAAACATGACTCCAAATGTCTGCTGGATGTGTAAAAAGGCAACTATAACTACACACATTTTCAAGTGTGTTTTAAAAGAACAGTCTCCTTTTCATACTGACTAGATTTCCTTCAAATGTCCTTTCAATGTAAAGTGATGGAGGATTAAATCCACAGTGTTTCCACACAGTCATTATAAAGTAGATGATCAGCTTCCATTGAGCTTCATCAGTGTGAGTTATTCACATCAAGTGATATCTGACACATTTACAGTCTTTTTAGCATCAGATTCCCTCTTAGTGTTTCCTGTTGAGCTGTGGTGGAAGTATAGGAACAAAAAGACTTTGCTACTAAAAACACTGTAACGTTGAAACATAGAAGATGAAGATTTGACTCATTTTGGACGCTGAAGCTTCATATTAGCTTCAGATTAACTTTTAAGTACATTTATACACAGAAGGAGGACTGTGGATTTTGTCCTCCATCAGCTTTTGCTCTACTGAAAGTACTTTTGTGTTGTGCTATTGCTACTTTTACTTTTGTAAGGTATCTGATGACTTTTTCCACCTCTGCAAATCGTATTTACTCAATGTAACAGCAGAAAGGTATAATAAAACAACCATGCATCATTTCAAATGATAAAAACATGGTTGATTAACATGAAATGGCCACAGGGTTTTTTTTCCCCTGACAGTGGACAAAGTGATGATGTTTATTTGAGGAACACCTGACTCTTGTTTTAAGACAGTTGTGTTGTGCTGCGCCCTTGTGGCGAATAAAAATCAATGACGACAGTTTCAAATGTTTAAATCAAGTTTTCAGAATTGCAAAAATGAATATCTCTACCTGGATAATTGCATATTGCTGCCTTGTTACTTGATTTTGTGCTCAATGTTAGGTTCAAGCTGATATGAACCGGCTGAGTCTACTTTCGGTTCCCAAAGTCAACGCTAAACATTGAGAAGCAGTTTTTAACTTCTATGCTCCATATATCTGAAACGTTTCTCTTTATTGACCCCTTTTATAAAATCAAAGTTGGGGCTTGTGATAACTTAACAGCACTACAACGAAACCTTTATTCTCCTGTTTTATCAGTCTAATTCTATTTTAGTGTATTTTTGATTTCTCATTTGACTCTTTCTAATTGTTCTAAAATGTCTTTTTATATCGTCTTGTAATTCTTTTACATTTGGTATTTTCAGTGTGTTTGGATCAAAATCAATCATTAGAAAGACGAGGTCATGTACAACAGAATAAGAGCATACTCAATATAATAGGAAAGAATCCAACCGCTTCATGTGAGCACTGCCAGGTTGAGGAGATCATTACACATGCAATCATAGCGTGTAGTAAATATGATCAAGACAGACAAATATATTGAGTGTTGGAGAATTTTCCATAACTTAGGTATCATACATTGGCGTAGACTGGGTCAAACTAGGCTTTGATGTCACTGTAAGTCCGCACCAAATCCTGACTGAGAAACACACACTCCCCTTGAGACTTGGGCTGGGTATCTCGATACCTTTAAGGTATTGACCGAAATATATCGATACCAAGTATTATCAAAATGTCTCCCGTCAAACGATACCTGCCATTGATCCTTTTTGCATCCAGAAATAGAAAATATGACTATTTATATGGACTTGCTCGCAGCCAATCAATGCAAGCGTTTTTTTGAAATCATTTAGATGTGGAGGAGGATGGTGACATTTGTGCAATTTAATGCTTCTATTCACATGATGTGTATCTAATGAAGTACTCAGTTGGTGTCAGTATCACTTTAAGGTACTTGGATTGGTACTGGTATCATAATTTGCCCTACATGATCTCTCTCTCTCTCTCTCTCTCTCTCTCTCTCTCTCTCTCTCTCTCCCTCAACCTACTGATAATGTTCAAATGGATTTAATCTTCAGTCCATACTCTGGAGCAGTAGATGGCGCTAATGGGCATAACGTGCTGGCTGACAATCACAGTTAAGCGCGAAGAAGACATTCAACTTTTATTCGGAAGGAATCAGAGCAGAAGCGGAACTAGTGTTGCTTCCTGTGTGTTAGTTAACTTGACATTAGATTGCAGGCAGGAGGAAGCTGCTTCTGCTGCTGCTGTTTCAGGGATATTAAAACATGGACAGTCAAGGGAGGAAAGTCGTGGTTTGTGACAATGGAACCGGGGTAAGTTTCCCAACAGGCTGCTTGGTTTAAATCTCAATGCATGTCTCTGTCAGGTGGCGCAGTTTGATCAGAAACTGGAAACAGGAAGTGCTAATGCTTTAGCTCGGCTGGGCTGGGTTGAGAGAGGAATGTGTCTGTCAGCTGGATTCATCTCATCCAGCTGTTAGATTCATCTCATTCAGCAGCTGGATTCATCTCATCCAGCTGTTAAATTCATCTTATTCAGCAGCTGGATTCATCTCATTCAACAGCTGGGTTCGTCTCATTCAACAGCTGGATTCAGCAGCTGGATAAATGTCAGTCAGCTGATTCAGGTGTGAGTCTGGCTGCAGGTGTTACGGCTGAATTGGTGACCGTGCTAACTGGTGACTCACACATTTCAACAGATGTGAATGAGTCTTCTGGACACAATGTAACTTACAATAATGGCTAGATGCTTTAGATATTAAACACACTAGTATGTATTTTAAAAAAGGATTAAACTACAAAGGCCTTTGTTAGGAGAAGTCACCATTTAACACGGTCACCAGTTAAACCATAACACCCTTCATGTTCATCCTGCTGTGGTTCAGTCAGGAATGTCTCCAATAAGCACAATCCGGTTTATTTAGGTAGATTAGGGTAATGTAACCTTTTCTATACAGTTATTCTAAAGCTATAACTAATATAATGCAAACTGTGTAAGTTATATTGTTTAACATTACACATGTCAACATACAGGCTACTATCTGATGCAGAAAGCAGAACAACATGAAGGCTGACAAAATTAAATTAGAAAGTCTGCTTTGTATAAATCAAAGTATTTCTAAGCCTAAAAAATAGGGCTAGGGTTAGGGTTTCCTTTTGAGTACAATATCTAAAAATTGTCTTCTGATTTAACAAGGAAACATCTCAGGGAATTCATAATGATATTAGGTGTTGATTATAATGTATTGGATTCATATTTAAATATGGTAAACAAGGCAGAATTTCAAAAGGTGTCCCACATTGTCCTGATCCTCCCTATTAACTTTTTTAATCTTGTCCTGTGTAACTGTATGTTGAGACATACATTTGCTCCGGTTCAGTGATCAATAATACAAACACAGCCCTGAAAGTGACCACATTGGAAAGTTAGTTTATTTAGTAATTCAAGTTTAAAGTTAAAAGTGAGCTGATTGTGAATGAAGACGCCGAAGTTAGTTTCTGATTTGTTCTTAAGGGAAAAGTTGAGAGGAAAGTTAAGGGGAAACATAAATAATGGTATTTATAGTGTCTTATTAATCACTTAAACTTGTGAAATAGTGTTAGATGTCCTCTTTATTTTTGTGAAAGAGAAAAGAGTGATTTTGCTTTCTTCTTTTCAGATATTCAAGATTCAGTGAGATTCATTAAACACAGTTCCAGGTTTATGAATCCTTTATTTTCCTTTCGAGAGCAGAACAAAAAGGGCAATTTCACTGCTTTTCACCCATCCAGACCACAACAGAGCATCCACGTTACAACACACACACTATGCTTTAGTTGCTGTAACTAAAGGTTAATATATTTACTCTGTTAAATAGCCTCGTTCTGCATTACATAGATCACCAATGGCCAACTGTTAAAGAGATGAAAACATTGTATTTGTAGTCTATTAGGTACAATATATAATATAGTTTGAGAGAATTGTATAAAAACAGGAAACAATCTACTCGACATTGATCCAAATCATTAGTTTTACACAGACTTCCTGAAGCTATTCTGTGTTAATTATACAGTTTATTTATTGTTTTGCACTTTTATAACAAGGAGACTCTAAAGACCCTTTAAACATCAAAGTATAATGATCTGGATATTGGTGAAATCAACTTTTTTCTGCTTTCACAAATACAATAAAAGGTTTCACAAATCTGAAACTGTTAAATGAATCTCTGGAGTCTCAATGTTCATCTGTAGGCCTATGGGAACCAAAACTGTGAAATTGCCCTTTTTCTTCTGTTCTCATTTGCAAAATAAAGTTTTAACAGAGTTAAGACTTTTTGTTAAGATGTCTAATACTTCATCATCAGTGTAAGTGGGTAAAAAAGCGCAGAATCAGCTGTTAAACATCGTTATTAACATTTCCCCTTAACTTTCACCGTAACTACGAATCAGAAACTAACTTCAGTCATAGTTAACGTAAGCTCCGGCAGCTTTCATGTGCTCGGTTTTATTCCTTAAATATTCACAACATGAAGCGAACCAGACACGGACTGAAAGGATAAAGTAGAGACAGAGTTAAAATAAAAGCCTGTAATTATTATTATTATCTTTTATTATTGTTTTCAGTGTGTGCAGCCCCGCCCTCCATCAGCCGTACTTCACTTCATCTTCTCCTAAAAACGCAGAATTTACTCACAAACACACTTTGGACTCATTGTAAAGCGGTCGCATGTTTATAGCAACTTATAGCAACTTATATTTGTTTATATCAGTTTATATATTATCTTATATTTGCGATAAATGTTGAAGGGTTTTCGCTTGAAGTGCATCAGTGCGCAGACTCGAGTCGTTTTATTGCGGAAGTTGAAACATTTCTTCCATGTAAGGAAAGTGTGCTGCAGCTTTCTGCTGTTTGAATGGTCATCATTTAAAATCTGCCTGCACCGTTTATAAAGCAGCAGACTGGAGGAAGTCTGCATGAATGAACACTCACTGAGACTCCTGTGTCACATAAACACTTACAACTAATGGAAAAGTCTCATTTGAATGAATTGTTTTAAGATGTCTTGTTGAATGTTGTTCAGACATGTTCAGGAAATGATGAGTCGAGTTACTCACACAGAGATTGGAAGCATATGTTCAGTTTTTTGGTGTTAGATAGAGTTAGGCTCATAACATTTAACACTAAATACTTTCAACATCATATAAACAACTTTAACCAGAGATAGAAGAAATATTCAGATCATTTAATTGAAGTAAAAGTACCAATACAGACATGTGCAAATACTCCATTACAAGTAAAGGTACTGCTAAAAAAAGTAGCTCTACTATAATGAAAGTACTGCAGTATTATGAGTGATGTAGTATGCAGTATTACAGTAAAAGTACTGCAGTGTTATAGTGATGTAGTATGCAGTATTACAGTGAAAGTACTGCAGTATTATAGTGATGTAGTATGCAGTACTACAGTGAAAGTACTGCAGTATTATAGTGATGTAGTATTACAGTAAAAGTAGTGATATATTATTATATATGACATCATTAGATTATTAATAGTGAAGCATCAGTGTTAGAGCAGCATGTTACTGTTGTAGCTGCTGGAGGTGGAGCTAGTTTATACTACTTTATATACAGTTAGCTAGTTTATACTACTTTATATACAGTTAGCTAGTTTACACTACTTTATATACAGTTAGCTAGTTTATAGTACTTTATATACAGTTAGCTAGTTTATACTACTTTATATACAGTTAGCTAGTTTACACTACTTTATATACAGTTAGCTAGTTTACACTACTTTATATACAGTTAGCTAGTTTATAGTACTTTATATACAGTTAGCTAGTTTACACTACTTTATATACAGTTAGCTAGTTTATACTACTTTATATACAGTTAGCTAGTTTATACTACTTTATATACAGTTAGCTAGTTTACACTACTTTATATGCAGTTAGCTAGTTTATACTACTTTATATACAGTTAGCTAGTTTACACTACTTTATATACAGTTAGCTAGTTTAGTCCAGTGGTTCCCAACCTAGGGGTGGGGCCCCTCCAAAGGGTCAGCAGATAAATGTGAGGGCTGGTGATGATTAATGATGATCAAAAACTGTACTTAAGTGCAGTACTTGGGTAAACATACTTACAAAGTAATCATTACAGCATTCAACATAATAAAAATATTTATCCCAATGATATGAATTTAACTTTTAGTGCATTTAGTTTTCACCATGTTATTGTAAATATTGTAACATTTGTGTTTTTGTCTTCTGTCTCTTCCCAGTTTGTTAAGTGCGGCTATGCAGGCTCCAACTTCCCCGAACACATTTTCCCAGCGCTGGTTGGCCGGCCAATCATCCGCTCCACTGCTAAAGTTGGAAACATTGAAATCAAGGTAATTCTAACTGCCTGAGACGTTCACGGTGTGTTTACAGTCAAACACTGTTATCTAAACATTGGTTTCACTAAAGCTGGTTTCACTGGTTTGCCTCCAGCCAAATGATTAGATATGTCAGCTCTGTTGACAGCTAGAAATAGTGAAGAGAAACAGCAGATGAAGCTCTAACTAACATCTACCTTTGACCTCTCGCAGGACCTGATGGTGGGAGACGAGGCCAGCGAGCTGCGCTCCATGCTGGAGGTGAACTATCCCATGGAGAACGGCATCGTCAGGAACTGGGACGACATGAAGCACCTGTGGGATTACACCTTCGGCCCCGAGAAGCTCAACATCAACTCACGCGACTGCAAGATCCTGCTGACCGAACCGCCCATGAACCCGACCAAGAACAGGGAAAAGATCATTGAAGTAGGTGTTCCGGTTACTTTTCTAGTCGTAACAGAAACCCAAGAACATAAATCTATATTGTACCTTCTTCTTCTTCTTCTTCTTCTTCCTCCTATTCATAAACTGATCCTTTCCTTTTGTCTCCTTCCAGGTGATGTTTGAAACGTATCAGTTCACCGGAGTTTACATCGCCATCCAGGCCGTCCTCACTCTCTACGCTCAAGGTTCGTTTGCCTTCATGACTCTTGAAAACTAATCCCCAGCTGTAGCATTCAGTGACTTCTCCACTTTCCTGTTGCAGGGCTGCTGACTGGTGTGGTGGTCGACTCCGGCGATGGCGTCACCCACATCTGTCCGGTGTACGAAGGCTTCTCGCTGCCTCACCTGACCCGACGCCTCGATATCGCAGGAAGGGACATCACACGCTACCTCATCAAGGTACCAGCAGCCTCACGCCTCCCTCACTGATGCATTACATCTGGCATTTGGTGGTGATGTAGGAAAATATTTGTGAGTGGAGGAATTTGTTGAACCATGTGACCAAAGCTGAGAGATAAGAGAACCAGAAGGTGGCCTTAAAGGCCGTGTAAAGTGAATTCAGACATTTTCTTCTAAACACATTAAATATGTCAGAAATGTATTTCTAAAAAAGGTGTAAAAAGCATTTCAACCATTTAGATTTGAATTGTGGAGCTAGGTTTCACAAACTGTGTTTCAAGATTTCTGTGTTCAGGATTTAGTGATTAGCATAAACCCGCCCCTGCTGCTGTAGAGGTATAAATACATTCAACACACACTACTACTACTTCAGTCTACAGTTAGCCAGTTAGCTGAGTTAGCCGCCGAGTTAGCAGCAGAAAGCTCTAAGACGTAGCGTCCATGTTTCTGGTAGAGGTGGTGACTTTGATTGACAGGTGACCCTTGGTAGGGGGTGGGACTTCAGCGTTTGGGAGCGGAGAAAGAGGCTGATTTTTACACAACTTTGAAGCCTAATTTCATATATTTGGCGATTTTTTTTTTAATCATTCAAATTTGGCAGGGTGGTTAACTACACACTTTTCTGTGGTATGTCAAACTCAGAACACATATTTATTCTTACTTTACACGGACTTTAATAATATCCTCAACACCTCCTCCTCCCTTATCTTGAGTTGAAGTGACCCTGGTTCATGTTCCTGTACTGTCTGTCCGTCAGCTGCTTCTGCTGCGAGGTTACGCCTTCAACCACTCAGCTGACTTCGAGACGGTGAGGATGATGAAGGAGAAGCTTTGCTACGTCGGTTACAACATCGAGCAGGAGCAGAAGCTGGCGCTGGAGACGACGGTGCTGGTGGAGTCCTACACGGTCAGTGATGCTCAAACTCTGTTCCTGTTTAGTCTAACAGGTTTCTAAAGGCAGGAATGTGTGCTTAATGTTTTGTTTTTGTGTCCTCAGCTCCCGGACGGCAGGGTGATCAAAGTGGGAGGAGAGAGGTTCGAAGCCCCCGAAGCTCTGTTTCAACCTCACCTTATCAATGTGGAGGGGGTTGGCGTGGCCGAGCTGCTCTTCAACACCATCCAGGCTGCAGATATCGACACCAGGTGAGCTGTCAGGAGCTGCTGGGGAAACAGTACGAGCGGATTTGTAAAGCTCCTTTCTTGTCTTCTGACCCTTCAAAGTGCTTTTACAGTACAAGCCACATTCAACCATTCACACACCCGTTCATGCGCAATTTGGGGTTCAGTATCTTGCCCGAGGAAACTTCAACATGTGGACTGATCATCAGATTAGTGGACGACCTGCTCTTCCTCTTGAGCCATAGCTGCTTTGATATTTTACAGACTTCAGCACAGAGAGTAAAATCAAACTTCATCGTCAAATAAAATAAAACTAAATAAGAAATTGACAAAAGTACTGGAGAAAAATCAAAATCAAAATCAAACACGATTTTATGACCAAATACCTGGATATATATTTATATTGCGACAGTATTGTAGACATGATCGTTGGTGCGTTCATTAAATATTTAATCATCAGTAATGTGGATATAATGACTAAGTGGATAAAGATAAAATAGAACTTCTAGAAGAGTCTGGTCAGTAAAGAAAATGACATCACTTTACTGTAACGCAGCCTTTAAAACCAGGAAAAGACACTTAATACGATATTATGGTATTATAATATCCAAAATCTAAGATGAAATATAGTCTCATTTCATAATATTAAAATAATTTCAATACTAAATTGCCCAGCCCTAACCACAAATACATACAGTACACAAATTCTGACATTAAAATACAACCTGGAAAAAAATATTGTAAAACTTTTGCCAACTTGAGACTTTTTGAGGTGGAGAAAAAACCCATTTTAATGAAGTTACATTAAAATGTTTTTAAAATGACCATAGAGGTTCTCAGGGGCTCAAGAAACACATTTGTGGCTTTGAAAAGTGTTAAAAAGCACTGAATCAGTTCCTTTTTAAAAAAAAAAAAAAAAAAAAAAAAAAAGAAGCAATATTAGGAATCTTTGTGTAACTTTATAATTAATATTCAGCCTTATTGTCGTCATGTATAACTATGAGAAAAGGTATTAAATTACATATTATGTGGTATTCAAAGACATTGTGCATTTTGTCAGATTAACGCTGCAGAAATCCCCCATAAACAGTTATATCTTATGCATGTTAAATTTCACAACAGATTTTCATTCTTTCTTCTTAAAAAGCTCTTAAAACCTGGGAATTAAAACCTGAAAAAAGATGATAATGATGATGCACATATTTATATATAATTGTATGAACTCCACCCCAAACATTAAGGTTCAGTTCAGTATTCCCACAGCCAGGCAGAGTGGTATTGATGAGTGATAAAGAAGAATGAAATGGACATCATTCATCATTTATTTAATTTTAATTGATCAGATCTGAGTTCTACAAGCACATCGTCCTGTCCGGAGGCTCCACCATGTACCCCGGCCTGCCGTCCCGCCTGGAGCGCGAACTCAAACAGCTTTACCTGGAGCGAGTGCTGAAGGGAGACGTCGACAAACTATCGGTGAGTACAGAGAGAAAAAAGTCTGAACTGGAAGCCTAGAAAGAAGACAGAGAGACTAACTACGTACATGTGAAGAGTTTTATCTCATGTAATGCAGAGTAGCTTGACACAGTTTATTATACTGAAGATTCATTTGATTATTTTAAATGTAATTTTGTGCACATTTACCACATTGTGATGAATCTATCAAAGCATATCTTCCTACAGATAAACCCCACTGATGTTAACATGAATGCATTTCTTTAAAGCATTCAGTTTTCAGGGTTTTTTCTGATGGGAATCTTTTCATAATAAGATGATAATCCTTTATTATTCCCATGATGGGGAAATTTACAGCATTACAGCAGCAAAGTGGAGAGCAAAAATAGAAAGAGCATCAATAAAGAATGATAAATTTATAAGTAGACAAGCAATTAAAACAATTAGAAATAATAAAAAAGTAACATTATGTACATGAGTACTATTGTCAGAATGATAATATACCTGAGTGTGATACTGATAAACTGAAAGTAATAGTATACCTGCTGTGCTGTTAATATTATATTCATGTGAAGTACCTTGTAACTTTAGTTCGGAAAGGTGTTATAGAAATAAAGTTTATTATTAATGTCACTGCCAGCTTTTCTTGTTGTCTTGTGCAGTTAGTGTTTTTCACCACCAGATGGCACTAAAGCCACAGTGTAACTCCTAGAAAGTTCATGCTTAGAGACTTGATAATGCAACAAAAGTGTAATTTCTCCCATTATCACAGAAACACTAATAATCTAATCATCATGTATTAAACTCTTACTGCACCTTGATGCAGTAGAGATTTATTAAGTGGACATCCAAGATTTTGCTCGGTCTTTATAGCATTAGTTAACTAATAATGTAAAGTCATCATCTTTGACTGTGTTGTGTGTGATTTTCAGCTTATTTTAGATAGAAACTTCCACTCCCTTTTCCTTACCTGTATGTTATTCTGTTAATATTATATTATATGAAGCACTTTGTAACTTCGGTTTGTGGCTACGTGTGAGATTTTCAGCTTATTTTAGATGCAAACTTTCGCTCCTTGTCCTTAGTTTCACTTCAAGCTCTCTTGTTGTCTTGTGCAGTTAGTACTTTTGCCACCAGAGGGCACTGAAGCCCCAGTTTAGCTCTTAGAAAGGCCTCTTATTGTCATGGTTCATGATGACAAGGTAAAAATATAACATCTAATTGTTCCTGAGAGGAAGTCCGCTCTGTTGCTCCTGCCGGGAAATCCACCAACCTGTAATTAAAAGACAATCTACTTCAGTCTATTTTAGGGGTCTCGCTGGGTGGCGGGGGTTTCAACACATTATTATCTCTGTTAACACTCTCTACTCTCTTTCCGCCTCATCTCCACCACAGAAATTCAAGATCAGGATAGAGGACCCCCCTCGGCGTAAACACATGGTGTTCCTGGGCGGCGCTGTGCTCGCCGACATCATGAAGGACAAGGACAACTTCTGGATGACGCGGGAGGAGTACGAGGAGAAAGGGACAAGAGTGCTGGAGAAGCTGGGTGTCACTGTCAGATAAAACACACACACTCACACACACACACATACAAAAACACTTCCCAGTCCTCCCCAATGTACCTCCATCTACTCCATCACCTGACGTCCATGCATCGCTCATCTCGATGTATCTGGACGGTCACAATGTGTCTTCAATTCATGCACATTATGATAAAAGGGAGGGATAGAAGGAGGGAGGGAGGGCGGGGAGGGAAAATAGGGATGAAGGATGTGGAGTTTTGGGGAAAAGAAGTCTCCTGTGAAGGCAGGAAATTAAGAATACAATGTTTTTTGAGATACATGAGGCATTTAAAGGAAAAGTTTGACATCTTGGCAAACTTATTGGCTTTCTTGCTGAGAGTTAGCAGAGAGGATTGATACCACTCTCATATCTGTGCATTAAATATGAAGCTGGAGCTAGAACACAATTAGCTTACCGTAAAGATTGGAAACAGGGTGAAACCGCTCGCCTAGCTCTGTCCAGAGGTTACAAACATCTGCTTACCTTCACCTTAAAAGATGACTGAAAAACATCTATATTGTATTTGTGTAATTCGTATCAAAGCTGGAAGTATATGTGGTGACATCGTGCAGGATTTACGTCACTGTAAGGTTCCCAGAAGAAGTAGTTGCTACATAAACCCCCTTAAAACCCCAACTTATCACTTTTACACTTAGATTTCAGTATGAATTAATCAAACAGGATATAACGTGTTAGTTAAAGATCTTTTTGAAGTGCTGTTCGGCTGATTTTATAACCTTTGGACAGAGCTATACTTGCTGTGTTCAACATGTTTCCAATCTTTAAACTAAGCTTATCTAACCATCTACCGGCTCCAGCTTCAGATATGAGAGTGGTAACGAACCTCTTATCAAACTCTTAGCAAGAAAGCAAACGTCAAGTAAGTAAATAAATAAAAAATAAATACATTTTTCATCATCAAAGTGTGGCATTAAACATGGTGGAGTGTTCAAACTTGTCAAAATGTCCCTTAAGAGACCAATTTACTTTCAATTTGTGTCTGTCGAACGAGTCCTCATGAAGCCAGATTGAACTTTGGTCTGTTTTCGAGATGAAGACGACGACCGTGATTATTATTAGTGATGCATTTGAGTTCGGCTCCAAAACGAGACCCCCGCCATGTGAAAAATGTGTCACCTGCTCTGAATAGAATAATCCAGACTGATACTTGCAGTGTGGAGCATTAAAGAGATTAGATATCCGAACAAATAGATCATTACATACTGTGTCTTTTTAAAATACTGGTCATCGAATAACACGTTGCCCTCGCCCCAAATGTCCTGTTTAATGTCTTGAAACCCTTCGTTGAGTCACTGGACTGAAGGTGCAGAAGGGCAGGCAGATATTTTTAACTTGATGTGACTTTTGCTCGAGCTGGGACGTTCATATCTTCCACAAGAGGTTGGAAAGATTGAGAAAACTTGAAGGAAACTCTAAATTCCTCAGTCTTTTTGTTGTCTTGGGTTCCTCTTGGATTTGTGGTTTGATTTGTGGTGGTGAGCAGGGTTTTGGTTATGGAAACAAACCCATTTGGAGCTTTCGGTTGGGTTGATTTGGTTGTTTCTGTATCCTGCTAACAACCTACAAATCATCCATCACAGATCAAAGACAGCTTGACGTATAAGGAAACGGTTTTGATTCCTCAACAATTACAAAGCATAAAGTCATTCCTTAGCGCTGATCAAGGACATCTACTATGCACCAAATTCCTGCGACGCCACTTCCCTGAAATCGGACATTTGAGCGACTCGGAGTCACGTTAAAAGTACCAACTACCAGATGGTAGTGTGCCATGACTCAAAGAGACTTTACAGAAAAAGAAGAAAGAATTAAAACATAGGAGCATAAAATATCAATAAATTTCCAATAAAGTGTTTAAGACTAATTCTGACTAAGAAAGGTCTCTTCCATTGCAGCCAATACAAACTTCTGATTGCCGGAAGCTAAATGAAGCAATTTACTGTTTTATTTTATTAGTGTTACTGTAATAAAGATAAGGGGTCACCAATGGCAGCACTGAACACAAGTTGGTGAATCTTTTCCTTTCAGCGGATGTGACTCCTCGCTCTCTATACTCACGAGGACGAAGGAATTTAATTCATGAAAAATGAGACGGCCTTGTTCGCTCCAGCATCATTTTCGGGAGATATAGTTATTCATGACTCACAGCATCTCAACTGTCACAGAATATAACTAATATTACAGTAAAACTATCTCCACAACAGGCCATTTGTTCACTTTCCCGTCAGATCGATAAAGACAGAAGGGGAGTTGTCGGATTGCACCTGTAGTCCTGTAGTCACTTGCTCACATTTCAGGGATTGAAGCTTCCTCGATGACGGCTGATCTGGATTATTTCCTGGTCACAGATCAGTGAATGGAACAAGCATGATTAACAGGAAGAAAGCACTCTGCAAAGAAAAAAAAAGAAATGCTGCAACATGTTTTTGTTTGTTTTTTCTTGTATCGACGGTAGTAGAAGAAACCTTTCTTGGTCAGAGCAAATTTCCAACCATCTGGTCAGCCTGTATTCCTGTAACTCATCAACTGAGTCACTCAATGACAGAAATGTTCTGGGATGTGTAGTATGATGTTCCTGTTTCAGGGTTAGTCATTCCTCTTGTTACTATTTGCACCATGCTTTCAATTCCAGCTGCTTTTTCACTTTTTGTTTCATTCCTTTCTCGGTTTCTGATTATTGCTTTTGTGCTTTTTGTTTCAGTTGAGACCAGGCTTTGCCTTTTATTATTTGTAGGATTGTTCAGCCGATTTATGATTGCATCATTGCCTGAGTTCACTAAAGGGCCCGAACAACTGATCTGGGTTCAGTCATTGCTAATAAATCAATTGTAAACTGTTGGTGAACAGATTCATTGGCTGGTCCTGGATCAGATATTAAGGGCAAAATGAAGCATATCCTGTTTTCAGAGGAAATCACCAGAAGGAAATAATCAATATGTTGGTGTAGAAGGAGAAAGGAGGAGTGGACGGTAAAGTCACTGTCCGCTGATGAGGTTTAGTAATCCAAACATTTCTTGAACCATAAATGATCTCATTGGTTGCGATGAAGCTCAGTAAATGGAAAAATTATAATGTAACCTGAGAGTGAATCCGAAGAAGAGAAGAATAGTGTTATGAACTTAAGCACCCTGCTACACCGAGCTAAATGCTTGGTAAATGTGGTTGTTATAGATAAAGTAGCCTTGTTTAAAAGAAGATACCACCAGCCAATCAGGTACAGAGTTAAAGCTCTTACATGCCAACAGCCAGAGGTTAGTTATAAACGTTAGACTCAGTACTACAGTACTCATGAGCCTCAGCAGCTATTTCTATATATCAGATACTAACTAGAGCTGTTTGGGTCACTGGGTTGTTGCAATCAAGACCAAAGACTCTCTAACCAGTGAGATCATTCTGGGATGTTTGTGCATATAAATCTTTTAAGGATAAGGCTGGCACTACTTTTCTTCTTGTCAACAAATCGCATGTTTGGATTCAAACCAACAATCAACTGATCTACGAGTATTTTGTGTGTGTATCCAAAGCCTGATGTATCTTATTCTGTGAAGTAGACCTTGGCTGCACTGGATAACATGTTCAAGTTTGGCCACATTAGCTTGTTTAGAAACGGCTCCAAAAACTAATATCAGCGATCATGTTTTCAGTCTCCGGAGAGTAGTTCTGTGTACAGCTTTACTAGCTTATTGTGCATATGTGGATTAAAACCTCTTGACTTTTGAATTACATCATACATTTCTCAAAGAACTTCATTGAGAAGTCAAGAGGTTGTGACATGCTAGTGAACCGCGTTCCTGCACATGCTCAGTAGCGTCTGCCTTACACAGAACTGCTCTCCAGAGACACAACACATGATCGCTGATTTCTATTTTGGAGCCGTTTCTAGACAGACGGACGTGACAAAACTCTTTATAATGCAGGATTTGGATACACACACACACAATACTTGCTAGTAGATCAGTTAATTGTTGGCTTGGATCCGAACATGAGATGTGTTGACGGTAAGAAATATCTAATATCTAGTAAATCACCAGAATGATCCTTCATGATTCACACTTTGAGGCTATTTTGAGCTTTTAACCGTCTGGAGTTTTTTTTCCATTTGAATTTGAATTCCACTGATCATCATGCTCATGGTTTTCTTCTTCATCATGACCAAACTTTCCTCTCCTCCTCCTCCTCCTCCTCCTCTGCTTCTCGGGTCTTGGCTGTACTGAAGATGAAGTTGTGGGTTTTGGGGGTTACACACGAAGGGGATTTGTGTCGGTTACTGAAATAATATTTGTAATATTAATGAGAATCTGGTGTCAGGAAGTGGAGACCACGTAAAAGCTGGTATTTGTGGTTTCCATCTTGGTGCTTATGTGTATATTGGAGGCACTTGACACACACACATATGAATATAAATGTATAATTTCCTTTTGACAACACAGTCATTAAGTGCCAAGTACAGTTATTCTAGCTGGATCTTATTTTTGGTCGTCCTTTTTATGTTTTTGTTTATAGCATAACTGCCAACCGCTGATTTAAATAAAGCAAAGTGATTTATAGATTGCTGTGTCTTCATGTCTGTTGTCTCAAATAGTGCTGACACCGTCTTCAGCTGTGGACAGATAGATTTAGAGAGAAGCAGTTCATCTCTTTTGATGTGGTTTCGAGGGTTTCCGGAGACGATGAAGGGACAGGGACGGGCGGACAGGGAATGTGTCTCATTATGGAGGATGAAACCTGCTGCTTTGGAGGGTCACTGTTGCAAAACCAAACTCTCAACATCGACTGCTTTTGATGTTGGATGGTTTCCGAGGAGCTTATTTAGGAATTCCTACACACTGGGGTCTCTATGGTTACCGAAATCAAACACCACATCGCCTCCATGTGTTGAGGAGGATGCCTTCACATCCTGAGATGTAGCTCAATTGTTTTTCAAGGGATAAAACTATTACTGTCACATAACACTGTTGTCCAAAACTGAAAACTGGTGTCAGATAAGTAATTAGCTTTACTTAAAGGTGGTCAGTTTGTAGAATTTAGTGGCATCTAGTGGAATAGACTTGGAAGAAATGGAATATAATGTTCATAAGTATGTTTAAATATGTGAACAATAGGAATGAGCCAT
Source organism: Scomber colias (assembly GCA_021039105.1). NCBI lineage: Eukaryota > Metazoa > Chordata > Actinopteri > Scombriformes > Scombridae > Scomber > Scomber colias. The sequence continues at coordinate 121,685 of JAJDFG010000559.1, forward strand.
AAGATGCCGCTAAATCCTACACATTGGTGCTTTCAGTAAAAAGAACCAATAAAACAATGTAAATAATACTTAATTACAAGTAAAAAGTCCTTCATGAAATATTCTTCTACAGTAAAAGTGCTGCAGTATTATGAGTCATGTAGTATGCAGTATTACAGTAGTTTTATACTACTTTATATACAGTTAGCTAGTTTATGCTACTTTATATACAGTTAGCTAGTTTACACTACTTTATATACAGTTAGCTAGTTTATACTACTTTATATACAGTTAGCTAGTTTACACTACTTTATATAGCAGTTAGCTAGTTTATACTACTTTATATACAGTTAGCTAGTTTATACTACTTATATACAGTTAGCTAGTTTATGCTACTTTATATACAGTTAGCTAGTTTATACTACTTTATATACAGTTAGCTAGTTTATACTACTTTATATACCGTTAGCTAGTTTATACTACTTTATATACAGTTAGCTAGTTTGGTCCAGTGTGTTCCCAACGTAGGGGTGGGGCCTCTCCAAAGGGTCAGCAGATAAATGTTGTGTTTATTATTTTAGGTTTAGGCTAGGACAGGTTGCATAGTTTCTTACTAATTTCCAGGAAATGTTCGCCATCATTTCCTAAAGGTAGCCGCCATGTAACTGTCATTTTGTTAAAAGGTTTTGGGTTTTGGTAGGAAAACGTCATACTCACTGAAAAGTAAGTTGTCACCTGAAGTCCAATTTATTTAGATGTGTTGCAAATTAAAAACTATATGAACCAGAATATTATGACCAACTCAATCAGCTTAACACTTTCTTTTTCATTTTTTCTTCTAATTTGAACCAAATTGCATCAACCCACCTTTCTGCAAATTATCCTTGAAATGAAATAACTGCGAATCACTCGGCTATATTTCCAAGAAATTGGTCTAAAATTAGGGGACGTAAAATAAAGCATTTACTGATGTTTTCCAAATTAATAACCACAAATGAACCCAAATATAATGAGTGGGTACTTACCAACTAAACCAACTGGTTTTCCATCCATTTATCCATTTTCCGTCGCTCATGACTAAGTAAACCCAGTAAACGCCCTCCAGCTCCTCCTTGGGGATCCCAAACTTCCCAGGCCAGGACAGATATGTAATCCTTCCACTGTGTTCTGAATCAATCTCCTAAAAGTTGGACATACCCCAAACACCTCCAGAGGGAAGTGCCCAAAACGATCCTAACCTTCTTCCCAAACCGCCTCAGCTGGTTCCTTTCGATGTGAAGTCCTCGATGCTTTAGATGTTGGAGCTCCTCACCCGATCTCGAAGCCTTAGCCCAGATACTCTCTGGAGGAAAACTCACTCTTTTTCCACTTTTCTTATAATTTGTACCAAACTGCCGACCCTCCTCCTTTCACTTCTTCCCTTCTGCAGGAAATGTCATAAAAAATGAAACCGTTACAGACCTTTTTTAAATTACTCAAAACACTTCAAGGGAATTGGTACAAAATTATGAGACATGTAAAATAAAGTTATTTCATGTGTCAGACACTGTTGGCTATCGGATGAGAAACGGCAGAATAAAACACGAGCATGGGTGAGATTAGATCAGATTAAACATGACAAACTTTAATGAGAATGTGTCGGCTAGCTGGTGAGATATCTTACAGTGTTGAATAGATGGACAGTCGGGTCTGATTACATCACATCAGCGCTTGTGTTAATTTGGAGCTGCAGAAAACAAAACACACACAGAGAGAGCAGCAGCAGGATGGGAGGGGGTGGTGTTGATTGTGGGTTGGGGGTTTGGGGAGGGGGTGGGGGGGGGCGGGTTGGTGGTCTATCGCAGTCACATTTGTTTCAGATTTCATCCGAGTAAACAAAGTGAGGCAGGCAGACTCGCTGGGGCCTCGGTAAATCAGGCCCAGACGAGAGTCCCAACTCCACGCTAGATCCCTCAAACTCTGCTGGGGAGACCCAAACACACACACACACACACACACACACACACACACACACACACACACACACACACACACACGCATAGCTATCTTTTGTCAGGATATTACATTGACTTCCGTTATTTATTGACAACCTAACCTTGACCCCTCGCACACTGTTCATATTTCTCCTCATAAAGTGTCTATAACAAATGTTGAACCTCAGATGTGTTTAGAAAGCATCAATAGTCAATAATCTGACTGATCAATAAATGTGATTAAACTTTGATTCATGACTCAGAGAGCAGAGAGAGTGTATTTTTTAGCTTTTACACCACTAAACATCTCCTATCACACAATATCATGTCCTATTTTACACCTCAGACATGAAAAATAGAACATAGACATAATGATGGAAATGTCTCTTTTTGGTAGTTTTGAGTCTCTTTAGTCTCTTTAGTCTCTCCATCTCTACGTTACCATGGTAAACTAGATGTCAGCTGTAACTCAAACTAACTCTTCATGTCTCTTTTTGGTAGTTTTTTAAGTTTCTTTAGTCAATTTTAAGTCTCTTTTTAATCATTTTTCATGTCTCTTTTTGGTAGTTCTTAGGTTTCTTTAGTCAATTTAAGTCTCTTTTTAGTCATGTTTGCATCTCTTTTTGGTGGTTAAATGTTATTTTATATGTAAAGGTAAAATGAGCAGAACTTTCTGGAAGTGTGGGGTTTATTGTAGAACCATTAGAGCCATCAGTCTTCACTGCTACATCATAAAAAGAAATCCTCATAACTACTATCTTATTAAAACTATTAACTATTCATTTCACTAAAACACATGGACATAAATACGGAGATAATCTGACCCAGAACAGCCTCAATGGACAAACATTTATAGCATCTATACAAAAGTAGAACATTTTAAAATATCTTAATTTTTGTGCATTTTGGGGCCACTTTAGGAAAAGTCATCAAATTTCAAAATAAAAGACATTTTGGGGTGTTTTTACAGCTGTCATGTATTGAAAACGGGTCAAATATGACTCCAACAGTCGTGTTTGGCGGTTAACTGATTGGGCTTTGGTCCCCATGAGGACTACTGGTCCCCCACAAGGGTCCCAACAAGGTCCCAATGAGGTAACAAAGGTAACAAACACACACAATGCTGGTTCATGAGATGTTTCTGTCGAGTCTTGAGTTGCAAATCAGTCTGAACACTAAATCAGGAATGACGTTGTTGAGTTTAGCAATCAGATAAAAAGACAAAGAGTGTGTGTGTGTGTGTGTGTGTGTGGTGTGTGTGTGTGTGTTGTTCGGTAGATGACATGGTGCAAACACTCTTTTGGAAATTCCCTTTCTTGCAGAGAGAGTTGAGTAAGAAGATCAGCGTCTCTTTTCTTTTTAATCTTTTCATCAACTTTTCTTTTCAATGAAACATTTCTCTTCATTCTGTCCTCGGGTTTGTGAAATGCGCTATATACATTTAACTTATTATTATTATTATATTATTATATTATTATCTCTCTCATGTTTGAATGCAACTACCAGCACCTCTAAAGCTCACCAATTTATATTATTATTATTTTTTATATCTTGTTTGTTTCATCTGTACAAAACTCAAAGTGTAAAACGTGAACATTATAAATATCTACTTTATTTATCTTCTGATGCAACTGAGCACATTGGACCAAAATTTCAAAACCATACATACTATTGTCTTTTAATTTATACTCTGTTACGATGTTGATTGTGGTCAAAGTTTCATAACTTGAGGTGAACGTATGTAAAAATGCTGCCTGCAAGTCAAAAGTCAGGGTTTAAACATGCTATTAATACTTCGTTTGAGACCTTTTTGTTCTACCTTCAAGACAAGATGACAGGCTGACGTGCATGAGCTTAGACAGCTGTTCATTCTCCTCTTAAAGAGACAGGAGCTAAAACGGCCTGAACGTAGGTAGAATGTTCCGGAATCTTTGATCGCTAAGGTGGTTGCTATGGTGGTTGCTAAGGGGACTTAAAGAGACAGGAGCTAAAACAGCCTGTTAATAGACAGAAGGCGCGTTTCCACTGCAGGAACTTCGGGGTAATTTTACGGGGCTAGCCCCGTTGGTGCGTGTCTCCACTGCAGGAACCTCCGCCACAGGGCCATTTACAGGAACTTTTACGGGGGGCCAACGGAGTACCTACCCTGGAGTAGGTACTCCGTAGAAGCTGTAGAAGCTCCTACTACCTCCTCCTTTTACCAGGAACTCCTGCAGTGGAAACGCGGCTAGAGGCTGAACTGAGGGGCTGCATAAAGGACCAGTAGAAGATAAATAAGGAGTTTTTATTCCAGTAGAGACTCAGAATATTAATATAGAATATGTTCCTCTTTAAAAGTAGATAGTCTCAGTAGTGACTTTAACTGTTCTCAATTCTAAATAATGAGCTATAAGGCCTATTTATACTCAATGTTAAATACGGATCCAGACGGAGCCTTCTGTCCGTGCTCTGAGTTTCATTTCGTCCGTATTTTCTGCACGTTTCCATAAAGCTTACGGATACGGACCAAACGGAGCAGTACCACCGGAAACCATGGGGGGGCAGTGTTGCTGTCACTACCCGATACGTAGCTCTAGTGAGACACGAAGAAGAAATAACAATGGAGGAACTTTTTGAGCAAAGGTTTTGGGAGTTGGTTAGAAACTTT